>JAVJIF010018944.1:0-65304 GCA_038442645.1 Agave tequilana
ATCCCGCCCAATTTAATGCCAGTCACCTCAACATTGTATTTTCCGAAAATACCCTCCATCACAACCTTTTACCTTATTGTAAAAAAAATAGTCTTCCAAAAAATTTACAGCTCTAAAACTTCAACCGGCGGTTCTGATCCAATTAGTTCTTTTCCTTCAAAAATTTCATCCGTTTTTAAAAAAAATTATTTGCAACTGATGGCGCCTAAGAAATCATCCGTCGAAAAAGGTACCACAAAATTGATATTTTCAAAAATTTTTAGGGTTTTGTGTATTTTCATAGTTTTAAATTTTTTTCAAGATTTATTTCTGAAGTCGCATTTTTTTTAAAATTTTTTTAAATATTGGAAACATGGTCGCAATTACGAAAAGAGATTTTCAAACTTTAGACGATAAAGGTCCTATTTTTTGAAAAGTTTTTATTATTTACTTCTATTTTTACTGTGTCGCATTTCAGATCTGTGCGACTTTGGAAATTTTTTTTTTTTTTTACCTTTCCTTGTAGACGAATGCGACTTTGGTCGCAGTATATGAAATTTACTTTTTTTTCTCACATACTGACGACATGGGAGTCGCAGTTGTTTAAATCAGAGTTGTAGTCTCAAGTCTTCACCAAGGTCGCAGTTTATTTTAAATAATATGTTTTTATCAAACTTGTGTCGCAGTTGTTTCTGTTTGAACTGTAGTCTTATGCGACCTTGGTCGCACTGTTGACTAGGGTCGCAGTTGTTCTGATTGCACTGTAGTCTTATGCGACCTTGATCGTAGTGCGACCCTGGTCGCAATGCGACCTTGATCGTAGTGCGACCCTGGTCGCAATGCGACCTTGGTCGCAGTACGTTCTAGGGTCGCAGTTGTTATTGATTGCACCGTAGTATTTTCTGACTTTGGTCGCCGTGTCGACCCAGGTCACAGTTATTTCTGAATGCACTGTAGTCTTATGCGACCTTGGTCGCAATGTAGTCCTGGGTCTAATAATTTTTTAATTTTTAAGCATGACTGCGACCGAGGTCGCAGTTTATTAAAAAAACAAATCTACTTTTTATTCCCTTATGATTTTTCAATAATCATTGGTCTAAAGTGTTTAATTTTTCTTCCTACGTAGGTAAACAACAGATACAGGTTCGTCCTCTGAGATCAAGCATAAAACCAATGTGCCAGTTAATGAAGAAATTTAAGAAGTACATACCGGCAAATTTCGTAGAGGCGATGAAGAATACCCCATTTGGCCCAATCTTCATGGCGTTTTACAATGAAGAATTTGCGGCTGAAAAGGCTCTTAAATCAAACTTGGCCGTACTGCGTATTTTAGACCAGTATGACAGTAATACAAGGATCTTTACAATTGGGGGCAAAGAGATTGAGTTAACAGTGGAGGATGTTGCCCTTACTTTTGGTCTACCTGTCAATGGGGTAGATTTTGTGATGAATAAGACATGTACGCTGAAGGATAGAGGGGTTATAAAACATTTTTTCCCCAATATAAAGAAGATCACAAAAGTATCTATTGAAAATGCTTTGGATGATCTTCTTGTCAAGAGGAGGAGGAGGGATATATTAGATGTGACACAGGATGAACAATTTGAGCAGCAAATGTCTATGAAGAAAATTATAAGAGACATAAATAGACTTGCAGCTCAAGACTTTACCACATTAGTCATCCTGTACATGTCGGCCACTCTTTTCTTCTCTGGCAGTAAATGCACGGTGCAGTGGTATATTGTGGAACAGATTGCCAATATGCAACTGATGAGGACAATATGCTGGGCAAAAGCTGTTTGGCAATTCCTGATTGAGTCAATGAACATCTTCAGGCAAGCCACGTACGAGCTGCAAGGATGCTCCGTGCAAATTATTGTAAGTAGAAATCTCAAATTTGGCCAACATTGTATGAAATTTACCCATAAATTGAGAAAATTTGTGGAAACTAATTTATTTTTTAATTTTTGGCAGTATTGGCTGTGTGAGAGGGCACCTATTTTTGAGCAGAGATCTGGTTTGGAGGAAAAAACCCCACGCGCAGTAAGATGGGACCTCCAAAATATTGGCAGATCTCTACTTGAAGTTGATCTAAAAAAGATTGACAGCAATATTGTAAGTTAAACTTCTTTTTATGTGTAGTACAAATAAAATGCGACCATAGTCGCAGTATTGAGTACCAAGGTCGCAGTTCGTTTTCTGCCTGACAAATAATGTGCGACCATGGTCGCATTCTCTTGAAAATACCCTTTTCAACAGAAATGCGACCATGGTCGCAGTGTTGAGCTGCATGTCTTGGCAGATAAATTTATGCACGACAAACATACTGCGACCATGGTCGCAGTGTTGAGCTGCATGTCTTGGCAGATAAATTTATGCACGACAAACATACTGCGACCATGGTCGCAATCTTATCTAAAATATTTCATAAATAAACTGCGACCATGGTCGCAGTATCATTATTTCATTGTTTTATTTTTACTTACCTTTTTCTGTTTTTTTTCAGATTTTGAGTCGAATGGCCAACATCTCTAATGATGAAAAAATTATGGTTGGCCTTCCAGTTGAAGGGGAAGAGGATGAGGAAGAAGAAGCAGCAGAAGATGAAGATGAAGATGAAGGTGAAGAAAAAGAAGAAGAAGGTGAAAGTGAAGGAGAAGAAGGAGGCCATACATTGAATGAGGCTGACATCCCGGCGGAAAAGGAGCCAGATCAAGCTGAAACGAGTGAGCAAGAACCAATTTTTGAAGGTTATTTGCCACCTACACCGGATGATCAAGCAGCAGAAATAAAACGATTGAGGTCTGCAAATCAGCTCTTGAGAGATTATGTTTCTCAGCTTGAAAAAAAGATTGAAAATATGGAGACAGAGAAAAAAATCGAGGCTGAATTAAAATTAAAAAAAAGAAGAGAAAAAAAAGAGAAGAAAAACCAAAGAAGGCAACAGGAGAATAAAAGAAGGGAAGAGGAGGAGAATGAAAGGAGGAAGAGGGAAGAGGAAGAGAAAGAGAAGGAGAAGAAGAGGGAAGAAGAGAAGGAAAAGGAGAACAGGAGGAGAGAAGTGGAGGAGAAGGAGAAGGAGAATAGAAGAAGGGAAGAGGAGGAGAATGAAAGGAGAATGAGGGAAGAAGAGGAGAAGAAGAAGAGGAGGGAAAGGAGGAGCAGGAGAAGGAGAAGAGGAGGAGGGAAGAGGAGGGGCAGGAGAGGAGGAGGAGGGAAGAGGAAGAGAATGAGAAGAAGAGGAGGAAGGCGCAGATGGAGAACAAAAGAATGAAGGAGCAGATGGAGAAGCAGACTGAAGAGGAGAAGAAGAAAACTGGAAGAGGATAAAATCATGGGTTCTGAGTCTGTTTTAATTATTGCTGGGGAAGATATTCCAAGTTTTTCTCTGGATCTAAGTCAAATGACTCAAGAAATCCAAAGAGATAGAGCTTCTGAAGAAGAAATTCAAGAACATACTCCGCCTCAGAAGCAACCCTCAAAAGAAGCTGTTTTGGAAACCTCTAAAGGAACAATAGAAAGGGGAGTCAAAGAACGAAAGCGCGCTGAAAGAGATCGTGATGACTCCGACTTTGTTTATCCAAAACAGAAGAAGAAAAAAAATGAAAATCCTCTTCCACAGCCTGCGGCTGCGAGTTCTACCGCTGGTTTCGGCGACAAAGAGATTTCCTCCACATCGAGAGAATTGACCGAAACCACATCATACAGAATTCTGCAGCCCCATCAACAAGATCTTATAAAAAAATTCTTCGACAAGTCCTACTCTGAGTAAGTTAATTCATATCCAAAAATTTCTGTTATACCTTTATATAAGAACAATTAAATTACTAACTTTGTTTTAAATATCTTGCAGTTCTACTGCGTATCAGGATACCAATAATTCAATCATCATTTCAAGGAATGACATTGAGGACCTGATGTTCAGTAAAGACTTAGATTCAAATGTAATTCATTTCTACATGCAGCATCTTGAGAAAAGAGAAGGATTAAAAAGCATATTCTTCCGAAGCGAAGCTTGGGTAAAAATCTACTTTCTCCTTTACGGTTTAATGTAATATCAACTCTGGAACAGATTACTAATATTCTCTATGTAGGCATAAATCATGTACTGCGACTAAGGTCGCAGTGAATAATTAAAATGTACTGCTACTAACACATGTACTGCGACCAAGGTCGCAGTTTATAATTAAAATGTATTGCTACTAACTCAGGTACTGCGACAAAATGTAACAGCTGCGACCTGCGACCAAGGTCGGATCTGCGACCAAGGTCGCAGTTTATAATTAAAATGTATTACTACTAACTCAGGTACTGCGACAAAAAGTAACAGATACGACCTGCGACCAAGGTCGGAGCTGCGACCAAGGTCGGAGATGCGACCAAGGTCGCAGTTTATAATTAAAATGTACTGCTACTAACTCATATACTGCGACTAAATAATATAGTGCGACTAAGGTCGCAGTTTAGAAATTTTTATTATATTTTAAATTCATTTTGTATTCGATTTAAAAATTTTTTCTTCTTGTCCGCAGCACGGTGTTGTAAATAAAATTGAAGATCTGGAAGGTCATTTCATCAAGCAGAAGCTGTTGAAAAACTGGACAGCTGACATGCAGTACATGTTCTTCCCGATCAATCACAAACATAGTGCCGACGAGCAGGGATTTCACTGGACCTTGCTGGTATTCGATTGCAGCACAGAAGAGTGGATTTTTTACAACTCTTTGGTCCCAGCTGACAAAAAAAGTAGTATAACAAACCTTTACAAAAATGATGCAAGAATAATGGTGAGTTGAAGTTTAATATTTTGATTACTGGAAACTTGCAATTAATTTGATTAATACTAATTTTTGTTCCTATTGACATTGCAGAAAGATAGATTAATAGAGATTTTTCAGATTCATTTTAAAAAAAAATGAGAAAAAATAAAATAAAATACGCAAAATGCCCCCAACAAGCAAACAGGTATATAAATTTTTGACATCTAATTTCATTACATATTTTCTACTTTTTTTTTGGTACAAAATCTAATTTCATTTAATGATTGCTCTATGGAAATTTCAGTGTTGATTGCGCTATATATGTATGCAAGTACATGGAAAGCATAGCGTCTGGGTATCATCTATCAGCTGTTGATGCTGTTACGGTTGCTGGTGTACAGAAACTAAGAAGTGAGCTTGCATACATGATGTTTGCAGATGTAGAGAAGAGTTGGGATGAAGAAACAGACATTGTACGACATATGACATTTGAAGACTGATAGTTGACAAATTATTGATATACCACAATTTTTTTATAAATGTAAAAAATATTTCAAGTGCAATTCATTGCATAATTTTTTTGTTGTATTGATTTAATTTATACACATTTCTATACATTTATTTATTATAAGTTCCATTGATTATTTACAGTCTTCATTTGTTACAACTTGGTTTTTACTATTGCGTACTGATATTAGAAACAAACATGCCTTCAGTAATTGTGTTAATCAACAACAACACTGCGACATTGGTCGCTATGCGTGTTAATATAAAGGAAAAAAACTACCTAACGTACTGCGACTTTGGTCGCAGTTGATAGCCGCAGCCTTAGTAAAATACAATGCGACTTTGGTCGCAGTTGATGGCGGCAATGTTTTAATCAACAACACTGCGACATTGGTCGCTATGCGTGTTAATATAAAGGAAAAACCTACCTAACGTACTGCGACTTTGGTCGCAGTTGATAGCCGCAGCCTTAGTAAAATACAATGCGACTTTGGTCGCAGTTGATGGCGGCAATGTTTTAATCAACAACAACACTGCGACATTGGTCGCTATGCGTGTTAATATAAGGAAAAAACCTACCTAACGTACTGCGACTTTGGTCGCAGTACATGTAATGCGACCGTAGATTGAAGTTGCTGGCCATCTTTATCAATAACAACACTGCGACCTTGGTTGCAATTAACCATGTACAACGAGACAAAGTCTCTGACTACATTATAAACAAAAAAAATTAAACTATAAAGTAGCATTAAAACTTTAAAGTACAACTACAAACAAAATAATACAGTAGAAATCAAAACATGATAATAAATCTGATTATAATTACATGCCAGTGTCAGAAATCAACTTAATTTCTCTACACTGTGCGACCCTGGTCGCACTTCATAAAAAAAATTGAAGTCTTTGTTCCTTCGAGATGGAAGCAACCCAAAGCTACTTCTTCTGCCAAAAAAAATTAAATAGTAAGAATTTTTAACATTAATCGTTAGAAAAAAAATTATTAACAGGTTTAATGTAATACCAATAACGGACAACCAGTCCTGTAATGGCCCAGCTCTTGGCAGTTACCACATCTTCGATGCTTAACTTCCTTCTGAGAAATAGAATCTTCAAAACCAGACTTAAGCCTGGATGCAGCTCTAGGCCTCCCCTTGGTTGGTACAGGACCAATTGGATCACGTATATTCAATTCTTCACCATCTCGCAATACGACAACGGATCCACTGGAACCAACCGCAGTTTTAGGCTGTGATGAACGATCATTTCCTGACATTGCTCTGTATTCTCTAGTTGTATCTTGGGCAAAACTTTCCAAAACTGCCTCCAACTTTGAAATATTTTCATCAGAATCAGCGACCATGTTCACAATTGCATTAAATTTTGAATGAACTGTCAACAATCTAGCCGTCCGTGGAGTGCCTTGACTGGGAAAAAGCCTCATGCCATTTTCAATTGCAATGTTTTTGTAACGAGCATCCAACCTCCATCTCTGAAGTATATATGATTCCGGTATATGTGTAACGTGATTGCGCCACAAAATACACAGAATATGTCCACATAGGATACCCTCTGTTTCAAATAACGAGCAACTGCAAGAAACATGAAGTTCCTCTCGTTTATCATAACTGACCTTTCCCAGCTGTATTTTGGTTCTGAAAAATTACCAACCAAATATATTGATCCAGGTTTGTCATGTTCCACCTCTTCTGAAAACAGTGTCATTACAACTGCCCATTCATTTTGAAACAACTGAAAAATCTTCGGTGTATACAACTTCGAAACCTATATCTCATATGGATTGGATGTACAATTGGGCACAGAATTCAAACCCCTAAAATCTTGAAGAGATTCAGATGCACGACGGGAAGCAACGGCTTTATCATATTGGTGAACAAATTCCACTAGTTTAGTGTTTGAGTTAACAAAACCATCAAAAAAGGAATTAATACTCTCGAACCTCTGACTGGTTGTCATTCCAGCACAGAAAACATCCTTGAGATATGCATTAACCCAGTGTCCACGAAGCCTGTACATCTTCATCAACCAACTGTCATCTTCTTCTTCTAACTGATATTTTTCACTCATCAGACGCCATCTTTCCTCACAAGTCCTTATATCGCGGGAGGTGTACCAAGCATGAAAATCGGAGACCATATCTTCTCCATACTTGTTTGCCATTGGGATTTGTTGCTCGGCAATATGTTTCCGCACATGCCAGAAACAGTAACGATGCCGAGAAGTTGGGAAAACAATCTTGATGGCGTCACCAATCTGCGCATCCTGATCAGTAATAATCAGCTTGGGTTCAACTCCATGCATGCACTTGAGCCATTTTTGGAATAACCAAACAAAAGTATCCCTCTGCTCATCAGCAAGCAAAGCACAGCCGAACAAAATTGACTGCCGGTGATGATTTACTCCAGTGAATGGAGCAAATGGCAAGCTCAAGTGATTAGTTCTGTATGTGGTGTCAAAAACGATCACATCACAGAAGGTAAGATACGAGGAAATAGCTCTTCCATCAGCCCAAAAAATGCTTCTCAGTGTGCCCGCGTTATCGACTTCACTTGAAAAGAAGAATTCTGGATCGGTCTCGGCTTTCTCTTGAAAATATTTGATAATAGCAATAAACTTATCACCGCAGTTATTTCTACATTGACGAGTGAAATCAATAACTTGTTGAGGGCGCACTTCTTCAAAGCCTTCTCCCTGGCTCATTGCATTCACAACGCGGGAAATATTTGAAGGCCGCATTCCAACATCAACCAGATTGCTCATAATGCTTCTGCTAATTGTTGAACGATGAGACTGGTGAGAGTAATGGTGATGTACCTTATCAGGGCTAGACAATTCATGTGAATGAGTATCAACAAATTTTGTGATAACCCAATATCGACTTGAGTCCGAAAATAAACGAAGACGGATATGCATCTCAGCAGGACAACCTACTCTAGTGTTAACTCGACGATGCACTGTAAGCCCATCTTGTCTTTTGTCACATAATTTCTTCAGACCTTCCTTGTTGCAGCAAAATTTTCTGCAAATAATCTCATGTGGAGGCTTCCGTGACTTATCTGTACCTTTTCTTCTCACGCTAAAACCTCTATTCCTTGCAAAAGAATTGTAGAAATTGTATGCTTCCATATGCGACAAGAACTGTTTCCCTAAAAACTTATCTGAGCTTCCAGACATTTCTCCATGTGCATTCATATCCTACCAAAAAAAAAAATTACACCAATTAAATGAATAAAATATAAGTTATATAAATGCGACCAAGGTCGCATAACAGATGAAAAATAATTTACTTCTTATCAATTACTGCGACCAAGGTCGCAGTTAACCGTATGAGAAGAAATCTATATTACTTCTT
Organism: Agave tequilana; assembly: GCA_038442645.1. Lineage (NCBI taxonomy): Eukaryota > Viridiplantae > Streptophyta > Magnoliopsida > Asparagales > Asparagaceae > Agave > Agave tequilana. Next base: position 8,617 of record JAVJIF010018944.1, read on the forward strand.
ATTCAAGACTGCCACCAAAGTCGCAGTTATGAAATCTATAATACTCCTTATTAAAGACTGCGACCTAAGTCGCAGTTATCAGTATGTGAATAAATCTATATTATTCCTTATTAAAGACTGCGATCTAAGTCGCAGTTATCCGCATGTGAAGAAATCTATATTACTCCTTACTAAAGACTATGACCTAAGTCGCAGTTATCCGTATGTGAAGAAATCTATATTACTCCTTATTAAAGACTGCGACCTAAAACGCATACCCTAGAAAAAAAGAATTCACAGCCGGAGATTATTTTCAAATAAGATTGCGACCGAATATTAAAACGGTCGCAGTACCTCATAGTCTAAAGAGAAAAAAAATCAATATTTCAAAAATTGTTTTTAAAATATATATAAACAATAAAAACCTGTTGATCGGCATGCAGAGATGTCAACCCTTCAAGATTTTCAATATTCTGAGAGAAAGTAGATCCAGATGTAATATCTTCCAAATTAAGATCGTCAGTATACTGCTCAGACGACATTAAAGCTTTTCGAAAAAAAAAATTGATCTAAAAAGATTTTATATTTTCAGAAAAAAAGTTTATCGCAGACTGAAAAGATGAAACTAGATCTTTCAAAAAGAGGTCAGGAAAATAGGGTGAAAAGTAATTTATATAGAATACCCTATAAAGAGCGGCAAAAAAAAGGGGAAAAAATAATAATAAACAATAATCAAGGGAACGCTCTAAGAGTTACTTTTCATAAGGGGTATTTGGTAATTTAACAGTCGCCTAAAAGCGTGCCGCAACTCAGTGACGTGACAATTTGAGCCACGTCAGCGCAGGCTGAGAGAGTTTTCTCAGCCTGCCGGCTGATATCCATTTTTCTCATATATATATATATATATATATATATATATATATATATATATATATATGACCATCCATCAAGCGACACAAAATGGACGGCCAAAAGTGGTGAATTGGTTAGATTTATGTCTTTAGACATACAAATTCTCGATCCGGCCATTTCATTATATGATCTAAACATTTATAAAAACCCCGACAAACCAATTTTGTTAGGTTTCAAATGTTTTACACCGTTAAACTAACGAACTCATTATTTAGGCCGTCTGTTTTTTTCCCTACTTGATGCATAGGCAAAAAGTATTCAAACACTAGATTTTTGGTTTATAGATACTTGAAATAATATAAATTCAATGAAAGTGGATCTTATATTCGAATATCCGATGTTGGTATTTGAGTGGGAAGAATTCGGCCTCGAATTCTTTTGGAATGACACAAGTCTCTCTCTCTCTCTCTCTCTCTCTCTCTCTCTATATATATATATATATATATATATATATATATATATATATATAGACTTGTGTAGCTCCGGAAGGATTCAAGCCCGAATCCTTCCCACTCAGATATCAAGATCCGACTTTCAAATACAAGATCTACTCCATTGAAGTAGATCTATATTATTTAAAGTAACTAAAAATCAAAAATCAAGTTTTTGAATACTTTTTGCCCATCCATCAAGTAAATGCAAAACGGACGATTGAAAGTAATGAGTTGGTTAGTTTAACAGTGTAAAATATTTGAAACCTAACAAAAATTAGTATGTATGGGTTTTTAAATCATTAGATCATGATCAAATGATCGGATCGAGAATTTGCATGTCTAAAGACATAGAACTACGCAATATGCTATTTCGACTGTCCATTTTGCGCCTACTTGATGGATAGGCAAAAAGCATTCAAAAAACTTGATTTTTAGTTTTTAGTTACTTTAAATAATATAGAAAAACTTCAACGGAGTGGATTTTATATTTGAGCGTCGGATCTTAGCATTTGAGTGGGAAGATTCGGGCTCGAATCCTTCTGGAACTAACAACTCTCTCTCTCTCTCTCTCTCTCTCTCTCTCTCTCTCTCTCTCTCTCTCTCTCTATATATATATATATATATATATATATATATATATATATATATATATATATATAGTTCACATGAACAGTACCGCTAGCGAACAATTCTGTCAGTTTGAAATTGTATAAAACTAAAACTGAAATTGTTTCGGTGATATCACGGTATATCAAAGATGATTTATCAATCGATTCCTATGTTTTTAGGAGTTTCGGACCTCCAATTTTACTAAGTACAAAGATCTCTCAAACCCTCCTCTTCTACTGAGTTTGAAAATCTTTAAAATCCTAATCCTATTCAAAGAGTAGAATATTTGACTTTTCGTGCAGTCTTCACGCAAGTGTTTGTTTCGACCCAAATACTTTTTGCTTTGATTTACAACTTCGGCATCTAGATCAATGACTTAACAGTGTGAGATCAACATTAAAATTCATTGTCTGTTTTCAATAGTTTTAATATTATTTGTATCTCAAGTCTTTTGTTTAGAAAAGTTTTGTTCAGAAAATATTTATCCAGCCTTTGTAACAAGTTGAGAATGATTGATATCTTTGCTCCAGTTTGAGAGAGAGTATTAGAATATGTAACAAGGGTAATATTGTAGTCCTTTATTATCTATCATCTATATAAAAAGGAGGCTACCACAATCTAGGGTAAGCCGTCTATTCCTAAAATCCTAACACAACCATTTAAAATATCGATAAGGATATGCAGCGTGCTAAACTATCCAAAATGACCAGATAGATAAACCTAATACATACCCTAGTATACAAGAGCATGCCCAAGCACTTATAGATTAGTTTATTTAGTTTCACATTACATAACAGATGATTTCTTATTTTAATCCAAGGGGCTAACAGCGGACATCCACCTCATTTCTAAACCAATCACTGGTCATATTCAATAATATCAGATTAGTATCTATGTTTAATAAAAGTCCAAATTCGTTCACAGAATATGGTTATTGAGTTCAAAGTCCAAACAATATCAGGAGTCTTAACCATATCCCCCAAAAAAAAAACAATAAACACAGTAAGACCTATATCCACTTCATGTCTACTTCATCCACAGCCCCCTTAGAATGACCAGACTCGTTAGTCTTCACTAGAACTGCACATAACTGGCTTTTCATCAGCAACTTGACACCTAAAATAACTCAATCTCACATCTGTACCAAGTCCACAGGCTTTTTCACAAGTTTAGGAATTATATTTTGATGCCTCATGTCTAATACTTCTTCTAACTTGTTACGCAATAACGTTGATATAGCACAATTTTTTGTTTCACAAAATCTACAGAGTACCTTTAAACTAGCATACATTTCCTTTCACTAATCTATTCAATGTGTGTGTATCACAGTCCATGTTTCTAATGGTATAAATCTTTTGTTATACGATTCACCTAAAATTGGGAACAAGGTGACTTTAGGTGAAACATACATAGCAGGCTATTCTACTGTGCATCTTTTTACATACTAACTCTTCATGGCTTGAGTCGGCTATGAAGAAGTCTGAACTGACTGAATATAAGGACTGGTTGACAGCTTCAACCTCAGCCTTCTGAGCTGTTTCCAAATTCCTAGACAAGGAAACCACACGAAGAGGTAGGCTTGAAAACTAGAGGCCAGTTGGCAGCAATGAGAAACCACTCTAAAATTAATTTTCTATCAGCCCACATACCATTTGGATCAAGGAAGAAAAGCAGAGTCTGAAATACAGAATACGGTAATGTTGTTAGAGCACAACTAACTAATTTTGCACAAGGAATCAGGTCGATTGAGGTGAGAATACCACATACTAAAAGTACAAAAGACAAGATATATAATATATAATATAGTAGTCTGAAAAATCTAGAAACTATTCATATAAGCGAAGAATATCAAAACTAATTGAACCTAGAAACAAATACCTCTTGTGAAGGCTTTCGTCCAGCACTCTGAAGAAATGATACCAAATCAGAACCTCCATACTCAAGTAACTCATTTTCAAGACCTAGATCGATCAATGTCCTATACAAATGCTCATGAAATGTTGTATCTGGCCATTGAACACTGAGCTGAATAATTTGCCGTATATATCTGTTGCGAGAAGCTGGGTCAAGGAGGGATCCTTTCTGTCCATTATCATTCTTTAGAGAGCGAATAGCACTCATAATTATTTCATAACATTGCTCCCGTTGAGCAAGTACACTACCACGGAGTCCTGGATCAATTTTACCATTGAATGCGTCGCCTTCGGGATCAAGAGCCTGAGCTTTTTGTAGAGGTAATCGTACCACAGCCTCATAAAATCTACAGTACAAAAAGAAGCTAATATTAGTCCATTTTCTCCCTTACTAATGATCAACAGCAATTTGGAGACTGGAACTAAAAATTTGCTGCATAAAGCAAGCAATCGAAAAAGGAGTAACAAACAATTACCATTCAGTATAAGACTGACCTTAAGTCTTCAAATCGTTTGCACACAGCTCTTAAATCTGCAGATTCTGGAATCTTTGTTAGGTGATTCAATGCCTCTCTAGCAAGATTCTCCTTCTCATCCACATTGACAGAGACAGAAGCTCTCTCAAGACACTCCACAGCTAGAAAATACTTGTAATCAGACTCATTGTAGTAGCTTGGGCAACCTTCCCTTAGTTTTGCACTGATTTCATCTACTGTGCCCCGTCCATCAGGACCAATGTAGTACTACAACATACAAAACACAACCAGGATCACGCTGAGAGATATAAAATTATGGTGCCATTATCAGTCGAATCATAACTAACAAAACTATATAGTAACAAGAGAATAATTATAAAATTTTCTATAAATAGTTATGATAAGTGGAAACCCCCATTATGAGCTCAAAGTATCTAAAAGTGATGAAGGAATCAACATTACCTCCATTAGCCTGGAAATAAGTTGCATGGCTAGCTGGTCACCCTCTTCAGAACATACCAACTGATTGAATGTCAATTGAACTAATCTTTGACAGAGGTTGCTGTCTAAACCTTGAATCAGGCGAGTAACATGATGTTGTGAAATAAGTTGGAGTAAGAACAGTGCTTCACTAGATCGCCGAAGCAACCGCCTAAGACATTCCATTGCCCTCACCTGAATGATAAATTCAGAGACTTATGAGATCGAACCTTATCAGTATGTGGAACTACATTATAGTTGTTTACCTCCATGGCAGCAAGTTCAGCTGGAGAGTAGATAAGCCGCTGCCTTTTGTTTGCTGCAACACTGTCTCCTGGATGGGTAAATAAATTTCTCCCCACACTCTGACTACCAGCCCCTACATCAGAAACAGCTCCATAGAGGATGGAGCCAGTCAGGTCTCCACGGCCAGCAACATAACCATAAAGACCCCTTCTCTTGTTTCTTCTGGATCTTAAAAACTGTTCTAACGAGCGAATCTTGCTCTCAAGGATTTGCATTGCCCTACCAGAGAGTCTGCAGACAACAACTCCTCCGAATGGAGCATCAGTACCCACTCCCCCATGAACAACCATGACAGGAAGTTCCCATATAGGAAAAAGCAACCTGGATGAACACAAACAAAGTCCTTCATGAGCACCAGAGAATACAGGCTCTGCTTCTTGAACGACCTGCCCCATGCTGAAGCCTCCAACTGGACTCCTGGCACTCGACAAAGCAGTGCTACCATTAAGTTGTGGCATTCCAACAATTCCTGGATCCTCGAACGCTTCTGCTGCCTTCTCAGCAATAGAGTTGCTTATTAGACTATCCTCATCATAGACCAACCTTGCAGCCAGCATTAAACACATTGCTGCAGCCTCTCCAGCTCCAAAACGATTAAAAAAATCTTCTATTTGTGGGCGCGGTGAATTGGATTCAAACAGCCTTCTCAAAATATCGACCGGTCTGTTAAAAACAACCTCCATAAGCCCCATGGTACTGAAAACCACGATTCTTCTCCTCGGAAGGATATGTTGAGTTTGCAAGTCACCTCTAGCCCAAAGTTTTCCAGATGCCTTTTCACATGATACGCTTAATCCTGCAAAAGTTTCCGCATCCGAGTACAATGACTGCACAGTAAGTGCAGTATCTGGTGTAGGTAAAATATCTGCCACAGAAAGCATTCGACCCTCAATGGGCAGAGATGACACCAGTTCTCGTAATGCACGAGAACTTCTTGAAGACAATCCAAAGTTATTAGAAAGAGATGATTGCATTGTGCTGGAATCCCTATTCACTATCAAAAGGGAGGATACAGATGGGGCTGATGAATCTGAAAAAACAAGGGTTCCTGCAGAGTAGAAAGCTGTTTCAACCTTCAAAGCCAGATCTTCAGGCAGCGCCCTACCAGCTGCAGATACGGCACCAAAAGTGAGCCCACCACCAACTCCCAGAGGAGGTGAAGGCCTAGTTGCCACAACTTTTAAGCAGCATGGCCTTTGATGACTATTACTTAGTCCCGTTAAACCACCTACTGAACCATTATTTCCTCCTGTTGAGGAAGTGGTAAGGTATAATCTTCTGCCATCTGACAAAACAGCAACCACATGCAGCCATTTTGATTCCACGGTCGTTAAAGGCGCAATACAAACAATAGATGGTTTTACGGTCCGACCAACTGCCCTTGGTCCCATCAAGCGTCTTCCACCATACTGCTGTTCCCGTGGATCAATCAAATTCTTTTCTTCAGCAATTTTTTTGAGTGGACCATCACCATCTACTCCCAAATCAAACACCTGCAGTTTCATACCTTCTGTCCGTGCATAAATGATATGCCTTTCATTATCAACAACCATATCAACTACTGGATCAATCGTTCCAAATTTAAGGGCATTTGGCAAGACCCACCTGCAATGAAGTTGCCAAATTATATGCACAATGTAATGTAACCACAAAAGTAAAAGATAACTAACAGCAGTGAAAATATCAAGTGATGAACAAACCTTGAAACCAGACCGCCCAAACCTGTTGTGAGGCAAATCTTACGACAACGCTTACGCCAGCCTGAACCAGTTGCGTACTGCAATTCATATATGTGTCCATCACGGCCAGTCAAAAAAATCTGGCCCTTCTCTGTACATGCAATGCATGTCATAGTGACCCCATCAGATGGTATTGTATAGTCAGGTAAGGGTTGCAACGAGATCTCAGCATATGGGTCTGTTCCATCCCCACTAGCAGTGCAGCAAACGCCAATGAGAGATAGCTAAAACCATAAAAAAAAAATTGATAAATAAACAACAAGACCCCCTGGAAATTCTCTTCTTTAAGAAATAACATAGAGCTGTTAAATAGTATTTGCAGAAGATAAAACCAGACATCAAGTGGTTTATGTTAATGAAATGAAAAATGGGTTCAAAATGGAGACAAATGGCAGATACCGTACTAGTTAGCTGCAATTACAATTACGAGAACTAAATTGATTAATAAGTTACAACTGAAGGAGGGAACTAAAAAGTGTCCATCCAAAAGAAATCTCTCCTTGCATTATAACCACAAAACGATCTACTCTTTTCTGTCCACTTAACATCTAGATTTGTTCGTGGATAGATGAATGTTAAGCAAGTAAGAATTAACTGAATAACATAATTCCATTTGTTCTTTTAACATTTATCAGAGCTAGGATACCTCTCGGACATAGATGAACAAATATCAACAGCAAAAAATATGCTAAAAGAACTAAGAAACTAAGAGAAGATCAACATGACTAAATAAATTCCAGGACTATTTAAATCACAATGAAACTATCTTGACAATCTTCTCAGATATTTCTTAAAATGTTTATTTTCTTCAAACTTTTTCCTCTCATGCAAAACTTACACTAAATTCTTAATCCTAAAATAGCACATCTTATGGAACCTCTCATGGATACTTGAAGTCAAGATATTCATAACTAGTATAAAGAGGGATAAGAAATGGCGCAAATCCCTGATGTACTTCCATAGCAAGTAAAACTTCCTGAGTTGTGCTACAAGCTGTTAATGTGCTAATTTTAGGAACACATTATACATCAAATCGAATTCCACCTACATTACGCTAACAAAAGCCATCTTTGATTTCTATCCTTGTCGTACCTTTACATTAATTGCTTCGGTTAGAATGTAGTTCTAGCAAGGGATCCACGTCAGAGAATTCCAAGTTTGTCCAATATGTGATTGTCATCATATGTTTTCTATCTCACCTCTTCTCAGTTTCTATTTTGAATTATAAATTAATTAATTAATTACATAAGGAAATTTGTAAGTGACACCTTATTACCTCAGTATGAAAAATGAGTCCTAAACAGAAAAATAAAAAGAGGAAAGAGGCCAAGAAAAGGATATCAAATGGACCAAAAAGTAACCCAACAAGAAGCAAATTCATCTTCTAAGAAAAGATAAACTTTTCTTCAATTAGTAATAATTGGAGACAATTGACCTCATACTTTCAGATGTTTAAAAATACTTCCACTTTCTTTCAGATATATGACTTCAAATTGTAGTTGGTATTCCACACACCCTTTATAAGCATCACTCACATGAAAACAAATTTTATAATGGAAAACAATATAAGATGTCCCCAGTAGAAGAGAAGGAAAATTTTGTTGGTAATGATAGGTAAAATAACATATCAAATCTGTTCCAGTATGTAAATAAGGGCCAATAAATCAGCAGCATTTCAATGGGGCATAGAAAGCATTGTTTCTCAGCTTAAAATGATTAAGATTATTTTTATCCAATAATTGACTAATGTGATTTGGCAGTATACCAGATTTCAATCGTGGCAGATTCAAGCAACAGCAAGTTGACAACCTTATATATGTCTTTCCAATCATTAAGCTTTTCCACTGAGTTCTTTTGTAGATTAGTTACTAGAGGATCAAATCGCTAAATCTCAGTTGCCTTTCGTGGAATCTCTTTTCAAAAATGATTCAAAACAAACCAAATGCCAATTTAAATCAATTTTTAGTCCATCTTGTGCATGTAACAAACCGTTAAAATGAAATAAAACAGAAGTCGTCTAGCAGATAAGGTGAAGGAGAACAAATAACTTAACTTTAGCACAACAAATGTTATTGTAATTTGTTCTATTTAAACACACATGCGGGCGCAGGAGATAAGAGGTAAGTGTAGATGAAGAGATGAAACCCAAAAAAAAAAAAAAAATACAATTGAAGTTTCCAACCGAATCTGGTGCTGAAAAACCCTATTCCTACCTCAACAGGAGTTGCTAGCACTAGAAGATATTGGATTGCTTCAACAAAAATTCCAGGCTTTGATCTAGCAAGCCCAATAGCACATATCGCTTGTTCTTCTCCACTATATTCGGGACACTGTCCGTCCCTAAAAATGCATAAATCAATTAAAAATTAGTTATTTGGCAAGTAAATCAATAAGCATTACAAAGACAGAGCAGGCAGGTAATAACAAAAACCAATCTCTGAAAGAACAAAAGCTCGTTTAATACTAGCACGCTTTTCTGAATAATATTAAAAAGTAAGAAGAAACATAGTAAATAAAATATGGCAAATAATTGTTGACTGTACAATATCTTTCTCCAATGTTGTATGATTACTACATATTGATGAGATCGAATAGTTATGAAATGGCCCCAAGACAGATCAGAATGATGTAAATTGAAAGGTAGCAGGCTCCCAGAATAAGCATGGAAAGATGGCAACTTCAAGGTGGATGTGACAGCTCAAAACCTAGCTATTTAGAGTGAGGAAATAGAAGTAGTGCAGAATTTATGTACACTGCCCGCTCGGAGAAATCAAATTATGGAGGATGTAGAAACATGCTAATGCAGCAACAGAATAAATACAAAATGACAGTACGGAAGATTGCATGAACAATCTCTATCGGGTTGCTATAGGCTTTTTTTTCCTTTTTTGGTAAACCTCAAATGATTAGAAAAATTAGAACAATTTGTACTGTGATTTAAGTTGTAATACTATCAGGTAGCAGAAGAGGTAAAGTTAAAAAGTACTAATTCAATTAATCACTTTGTCAGCAAGAACATTTTCAGTAATTCTTACATTTATGCATGTTTTTACATGTCTGTGTGAATGTATGTATATTAAGCACTGGTTTCTCTTGGTGCAATATTACAATTGCTGGTTCTCCTAAGAATTAGAAAAAAACAATGCGTAAACCGGGGCCAGATTGTTAGGATAAGCATTGTGTGGCTGTGATTCAATGTAACATGAACCTTAAAGCTCATATTGGCCTGAGACGTGCTCAAAATATGTATCCCAAAACAATCTAAGGTCCGCAACAAAGATAAAACCTCAACCTGAGTTAAGCGTGCATCTCACAAACACAGATCCAGCATGATCAGAAACAAAGATAAAAGCTTAATCCCAGTTAGCATGGCTCATGCCTAACTTGCCCTGGCCTGAACGGTTTCCAATTCAATCTTCAAGCGAATACGTCAACTGCGGGTCTAAAACCTCCGCATGTCTGTTTTTGGACTATATCAAGTATTCAAGTTTAAACTGGTTCCAGACTCATTAAATCCATGTGCGCCCTAATTGCCCTCTAAAAATCTGGGAAAGTCCTAGCTCCAACACAGGTGGATAGGGCGTTTGTGTCAGCTGCCCTATTCTACCAAGTTGACAATAGATAAACCACCATCACCACCATCAGTTTTTACCCACCAAAATGGGATAGGCTAGCCTATGGCACAGAGCTCCATATGACGAGGCCCTTTTACAAACAGCCATCAAACTAAAGGATGTGGATAATCAAGGGATAAATAGTAACAGAAACATATCATTGATGATTGCCATAATGTCAGTTTAGCAGAATAAAGAAAGCATATTTGTACTTATTTGAAGCGAAAGCAGCCTGATAATGCAAGATAACATACAATAAGAATTATAAGATATTTGTCTATGAAACATTACATGGGAAAAGATTGTTATAAAATATAAATCTCTAATGCAAAACTTTTTCCAGCCTTCAGTTAGAGCTATCTCATGGCCTTATAATTTCGGTCTATATTGTCTGAATATGCTTCCCTCCAAGTTCCGTCATGTTTGTCGAAGACTCTAACAAAACGAAAGTGATAGTTGAAGTAAGAAGATCCCACTTGGAGAGACAGAAGCACAACTGAACCTGCATTATGCATTGACCTCGGTAGAAGCAATTGCTGATGTTGCTGGAACAATCATGTAGACCAAAGAAAAACAAATATAGCATCTAAAAAAAATCAAAAGGTATAAACAGCTACAAGTCTAGGAGATATTGATGCAAGTGCATCGGCTAGCATAGATTAACTTAATAACTTCGCTTGTTTGCAGTAGGTCATCTTATTAATAAAATCCTTGTTACTTGATTAGAATTAAGCAACAAATTTCTTAAAACTAACCATACACTTGAAGAAGCCTGGGCATTCTCCATAAACATACATATCCTATCCACAGATGGAAGTTTATATTGAATAGAGACTGAAGCAATTGAATTACCAATTAGAACTGCTTTTGCATAAAGGCTGTTAACCTCACCATTTATCAAAGCGCCAAAGAAACAAAGAATTGTCAACTGATGCCCAAGCTCGGCGTATTTCTGGGAAAATTCCACATAATGCTGTTCCTTCGCCACCAGATGCATTATATCTTTCAATTAACACGGGGGGTAATTCCCGATTCTCTACAACTTCAGCCAAAGGAGGCCACTGCACGGGAAAGACAATAATGAGTGTATTTGTTCCAAAATGGGAGAAAAACTGACATAAATGTTACACTAAAGCAAAAAAGATATGAAACATTTCTTATTGCCACTATTCCAAGAAGGGTTACAAATTATAATATGAGCAATTAGATCAACAAAATATAGAATAACAAACGATATGAAAATCTTTACATACAATGCAAACTTGGTCTTGGGGATGATCTTAGCAATGCCCCTACTGAAAAGAAGGCCAAATGTTTATTAATATAACAATTTTGCCATGTCTTGATAATAGTTAATAATCCCAATTTCCAATCACATAAGTATATTTTTTTGCCCTGTGAGGTTCTTGAGATGTAATCAAATTGTTTGCGTAGCAGTCCACTACAATCTTTCTATTTGGTAGCTTACCAAAAAGAAGGGACCTTCTTCTTTTTTCTCGACAATAACTATATCTTAAGCATCATTGTCCACAACTGACCTAAAAACGGGATTACATGAAACGATTGAGCTACTCCTGAGAATAACATACAAAAGCTAAGCCTTCTGCAGCTTTGCCCAACAACAAAAGCTAGAACAGGGGAAATATACAACTAAGTTTGTGCTGATGTAAGAACAGAACAGTGAAAGGATATCTTTGTTGCAATGTCCTTTTGTTTCTCTCCTTGGTTTATATCATTATCACTTAACCTAAAACAAGGGAAATATACAAAATATCATGATGGTACATGATATGAATAATTCAAAATGTGACAGGATCTTTATATCAAAATGCTTTTTTCTTGGTTCTTTAGCTTGTGTTCATCCCTCAGAGAGCATTGAAATTCCCTTTAATCAAACACTTCTAGACTCTTTCTTAATCTAGGAGAACTTCGAGGGTTGCTTCAAGGTTGCATGAGCTTAAACAACATGACTAGTAAGATAGGTGTTCCGACCCGCCAATTGGCGTACTATGCTTTATGGTAGTCTTTATCCTATCTACAGTTCCCTTGGCAAATATTGCACCAAAGATTAAGAGGATTGACATCAAGTTGACAGTTTCACCAAAGCTTCTAAGGAACCTTCTCCAAATGGAATCATGCTCCTCAAGCTACTCGGTTTCACGGCGGAAAGACTAAACGACGATGATATGGATCTTTGAAGATAACAATTTTCAATACATGAGAAACATCAAAAACTGTGGATGTCATCATCTCGATTTCACATATATATGATATAGCCATGATACAAGAATCCAACTAGTATTGCCATTCATCAGTCCTCAGTCAACGATTCTTTCTAATTAGTAAAGAAGCCCCTTCACTTACAACAGGGAAAATGATTTGTCTGGACATCCGTCCTTTTAGTCATATGCATATCCCTTATTCTGCACCAAACGCCACCCCAACCCCACAACCCACCCAAAAGACGGAAGAGAGAGGGAGAGAGTAGGTTCTCACTCTCAACATGAATGCCTCATTTAACCGATGTAAGCCATGATCAAACAATCTGCGAAAGGTTGCTTGAATTCTTCCAGTTAATAGGGATTGATGTCTGGTGCATACCATATACGTCTATGAATGCCACCTCTTACAGGAACCTCTTGATTGCTCTAAACTAAAGAATCTCAATCCTCTTAAGAATTCCCTGACACTATGAGCCAAACTTCAGAGAATTCAACTCCTTAGTTGGGGCTTGCTTGGTCCCTTGAGAACTCTATCCAAGGGATTTGGACATGTTTCAAAATCTCTCAGATTCAACATGATTTTGAAAGGATATAAAAGCCCTGGGATTATATTCACTAGCAGTGACATTATTTTTAGGATAAATAACAAAAAGTAAAAACTACCACGAACTTTCAGACTTCTACAAGAAACTACCTTTAACTTGCTTTATCACGTGTAACTACCATGAACTTTCCAAAAGAAAAAATAACCCATCAATTTATAGTTAACGGCGACATGAAAAGTCAATTTTTCCCTTGACCTTCTTAATTAGTTACCACCTAATATGGTCTAGTCTGGTTCACAACAAAAAAGAAACTGGTTCAATCCCATCTTCATCAAATCCTTTCAAATCCTTAAAATATAAATGTCAATATTCAAAACCGATCGAATGGAGGTTTTCTCTGTGACTCATATAGAAACTTTGTCCGTTCGTCCGTATATCTTCATCAGAGAGAGAGCAACGTCAACCCCCTCCTTCTTTCACTCTCAACTCACCCTACTTCATCTTCCTTTCTCCCCTCATCTTCCTCCTGATTGATCAGTCGGTTTCTCACTGACAACAGGGTGACTAGTTCTGTACATGAAGAACAATCACAGATAACACAAAAAAAACTGTGAGATTAGTTACATTTACTTTTCTTTAGGAATTTTTCATAAATTCTTTATCCAAAGAGAGATGTCCTATGTAGCACCAATTAATCCACAAAAGTCACCAAACACACCTTTGCAATATATAAATCTAGTTATAATTATTATCTGAATTACGATAAACCACAAGTATATGAACAACCTCCAGACCCTAAACTGAGCATTCACAGTGTAGAAAATTCCTCAAAAGGGGTCAAAATCAAAATCCAGCTCAAATCTAATAAATTTTAGTGAAAAGGTGAGAACTTAACAGGGAGGTTACACAAAATCCCCTTTCTTTAGGGTTTATAATAAAAAATAAGGAAACAAGAAGAGCATGAGTACCTCTTTGGGATGCGAAGAATACGGGTGGCTGGTGTATCTCGAAGCTTCGAGCGCCTCGTCGAGGTCGAGCTGGCCGGCGACGTCCTTGCCTATACACTCGCTGACGTGGAGCCCCGCCGACGCCACATCCGGGCCCACGATCTCGTCCTCCCACGCCATCTAGTTCTCTCTCCCCTCTAAATCACAGAGAGAGAGAGAGAGAGAGAGAGAGAGAGAGAGAGAGAGAGAGCCCAAGCTCCGAAGAGGGGGAGAGAGAGGTGGCAGGGATTGAAAATATTTGGGGAGAAGATTTTCGCGCTTTTGGATTCGATTCGACGGAAGAAGAGAGGCGGGGCGGTAAAGGGTTTTGGGGGGGGATTCGGAAAGTTTTTAAAGGGGGCGGACACCGGAACGGGACTTGGAATTGGCCCAATCAATTTCCTTATCGGTTTTTTTATAGTCAACAAAAGAAAATAAAATTTTAAATTTAAAACAAATGGTAAATTGAAAGGTGATTAATCGGTGTCATTAAGTGGTACAAATCTCCTTTCAAATTCTTCTGCGACTAGAGAATTATCTAGTAAAGTTGTAAGAGTAATATTTGAATAGAAAGTAGAATTGAATTTAAAAATTACAGTTGTCTAAACTATACACTTTGATTGTTTGAAGGAGAATTTTGTCATCGTTTTGGACAAGCATAAGCACGTAGAAGTTACCTATTTTCCTTTTCACTTGTCAGCAATTGAAGCGCTATAGGAATCTTGCATCATCACATCAACTAGCGGTGACACAACGGCTATTGGGACAACACTGACTTAAGAAATTACAGCTTTCACCTTCTCGAAAGCATCATTGTGCTTGGTGTTTGTGACTTTAGTACTTGATGGAGGCTGGGAAGGTTGATGACAACGGATGAAGGGGGCGCCTGGCTAATATGCTCGATCGGTCTCCGTTGTCACTTCTTAGAGCAGGCCCAACAATGGGCCTTGATGCTGTGGAGGGCTCAAGCTCCATGGGAAACCCATGAGATTGCGCTGGAGCTTTAGCAAGTAGGCCATGAGGCCTTTCCACCGAACTGCTGCCAATTTTTTTTTTTTTTTTTTTTTTTTACTTGGGTTCAAAGGCCATGTTTGCTGGGTGACCCCAACAGTTAAGAGAATCACGTTCGTCACAGTGGATCTCGGGTTTTAGCGGCGACGTCAGGCGTGAATCTAAGACAGCGGAAGAACTATGATACCATCATTGGTCACAAGATCGGGAGGATTAGCAGCAGCTATCTCAACTTTCGCATATTCAAAAATATGTCACAAATTAGGGATCTCTTACCTTGAACATCGATGTCAATGCTAGGGACCAAGGAATGCGACACTCCATTACGACCTTAGTGAATCTCTTCCTGGACAACAGCTCAGTTGCTTGGTCTGACTTGACCAAACGGCCAGCCCAAGCAACAACCAATTCCAATCCCCTCGAGTCCACAATGTTGGTGACAAATCACACCTGAGGTCAAAGATTTTGATGAAGGTCGAAAGGTGGAAGCCCACAGTCCGGTGTCCAGAGCAGCGTCATCAAGAACCCATGGCCCCTCCAACATAACCTTGTCGCAATCAAGCGGCAACATAAAGCGAAACATACATAACTCATGATTCATAGTAAAAATTTCCCACTCCTTTTGTGGTGTCTAGAGACTGAGATGAACTTTCTCCGCTGGAATCATAACGACCAAGCAACGATCAAAGAATAAGCCCAAGGTTTGCTTCCATCATTGACAAGTTTTCTAGGGATGGTGACTTTCTGAGAGCAAGCTTGACAGAGACGGTGGATGTCTTCATGAGAGAGGGAAGGCGGAGTTATGGAGTTTGGAGCTGGGCATGATTATTTAGGGTCGATCTGCAAGAAGGGGGAGTGGAGCTAGAAGGAGAGAATACAGTCGCCACGGACGAAGGTTCAGGGAGAAGGGGATTGGAGGGATCTCAACTGAAACCCTAGGCATGGCAACATAAACCCTAGGCATCCAAAGTACGAACTCCCTTTCAATTTCAAATAGTACAGGGAACCGGTGGGTTTGATCCTTAGCAAAACCCAGTTGGCCAAATCAATTCAGTCTTTCTGTTGCCTTCTTTAAAGTATATTTCCTCAACCGCACGAAACTAAAAATCCCACAATTGCAATGAAAAAGCAGCCTCAAAATACACAACCAAAACTCTCAGTAGTCAGTACACTTTGATTGGCGAATATAGTCCCAATATTTCTTTGGTAATAAATGACTATTCTAGAAACACTAAAACTTGAAAATTCACGAGTATATCTATTCACGAGCTATAACTGTCACAAGATCAATATTAGATTCCTTGATCTGCAACGTATCGCTACTACACAGTAGCCTACAACTCTTCATGTCCTGCTTCCGTAACCACGCAATTCAAAGTGCGCCAATGGAATCATTCCATGTTCCACAGAAAGCTCAGTCCATGCATCTCAACAAATGTTAACTCTTTGCTAGAAAACACCATCTCCTTCATCACAACCAGAGACACTAACAATAGTTGCAAAATCACTGCCATTGGGTCATGACACGTGATGCGTGGATGCTTCAAAATATGAAGACATTTACGTAGATACTTGTTAGATACTCTTACAAACTTGTCGTAAAATGTAATGTTGTTTTTATAATGATCTCAACCATGAATGTGCCTTGCAGTCGTCTCCAAGCAAAATTATACCCATTTCAGATATAAACACGCGCCTTTGATTACTACAACGAAAGCCTCCATGATAAAGGGAATAGTTTCATGCCATAGAGAAAATATCCTTAACAACGATGGATTATTTGAAACCATGTAGATTCTCTTGCTTTAAACACGTCACAATCAATTGCTTGAACCATTATGGACCACTGATTGAGCCAGTCGCGTAATTCATCAGGGTCTGTAATACAAGACTTGTAAAGGGATTTGATTTAAAAACATGCAAATGCTTAAAACGAAAAGCGTTTTTAACTTTTTGCAACAGCCCGCCCCAAAACAAAACACACACGGGTTAGCATTGATCGGTTCGGTTCGATTTTGTAAAAAATAACAAAAATTGAACTGAATCGATTAGACTTAGAAACTGAACCGACTCGGTTCGATTCGATTTTTCGATTAGGCCCATATATTTTCACCGTTTCTTGTATTTTTTTAATCATCATTATATTATCATCCTCTAATATCTTAATATCAAATATCTAATACCCAAATTAGAAACAAAAAAAAGACTCTAACCTCAATGTGAATTGATAATTTTATGTTCTAAAATTTTTAATGTGAATTGATAATTTTATGTTCTAAAATTTTTACACTGTATTTGAGCTCTTATTATTAAAACCCACATAATTATTACTAACTTCTTATGACAAGAATGTAAAAAAAAGAATTGCACTAATATAAATATTATTCTCAGTTGTGTTGGTGTACTTAACATAACTTTCACATGTTTAACAAATAAGATGGTATTACTAGAAATAATGAGATAAGATTCTACTAGTTTTTTTTATGAACCACATGATTCAGTAAACTGAATTTGGGTGGAGTGATATATTGGAAGAGATTCTGTTCGGCTCGGTCTTGTTCGGGTTTCGGAATCCAAAACCAAAACCCGACCGACTTAGAGCGGTTTAGTTTGGTTCGGGTTCGACTTTCGATCAGTTATTTCAGTTATGCTGAACTCTGCTCACACCACCTCCAAAAAAAAACATCCAAGAAAAAAAAATTTAGCTACACTTATATTAGAATATCATAAGTATAATAAGTTTGTATTAGCTTGAAATTCGTACTCTATTTTATACTTAGAACTATGAGCGTGTATTATGACAGGTGTCCTTTTTAGTTCGTGTATAGATTTTTTATTTATTTATTTTTTTGCCCTTTTGAAGCCAATACAATTCTATTTAAATTCTCAAATCAAAGTTTCATGGTATCAAATTATGAGTCAATTGTTGATATAGACTTTGAAGATGTGGTCACGTCAAACAACGGTGAGCTTGACGAGATTCATAGAGATCAAATTCTTCGAAACTACTATGAACTGTAAAGATTTTGTGCAAAACCCCTCTCATCTTTTTTCTTGTGTTCGAAAATACCACCAATTGTTGTCTTGCTCAAAACCCCTCCATGGTAGACCCGACCACGGTTCTAAAAACGCCGATTCAGTTTCGGAACCACCGATTATGGAACCGATAGTTCCTGGTTCCGTGATCAGGGGACCGTACGGAACCAGGAACGGTTCCGATTCCCTTTTTTTTGGCTTTACGGGTTTCGGTTATTGAACATAAAAAACTAAATTTTGTATATAAAAAATAAACAAAATAATTAAAAAATGGCTTTGAACTTAATTCTTACAATAATTAAGTTGCCTATGTATCCTCTTTGGGTTTAAAAGAATCAAAATTCACGTAATTCTCTTACCTCAATCCTTTTCCCTTACCTCAATTGCTTCCTTTCGTTCATGTGGTAGTCGAATTCATAAAGTCTTCATTTTGTTCATGCACGCTTTCTTGTTGTCTTAACATCGCTTTTGTCCAATCACTGAGACATGCTTGGGCATCTACTGATTCGGGAGATATACTCGAACGTATTTGATACAAAATACTCCTCCCGCATTGAATGCTTACTCAACAGTTACGGTTGACACCAATGTTGCTAAAATTTCTTTAATAATAATTGTTATGATTGAGAATTGTGTTGAATGCTCTTTCCACCGTTGTAGGATTGAAAATTTCATATCTTGAAAATCTTCATCAAACTCAAATGAAGTGGTAAATAACTATCAAGTGTTAAATTAAAACTTAAAGACTTCATGATGATGAAATCACCCAATAGATCTAGAATCAATACATCTCGAGAACAAGTATATAAATATATATACATACCTGAAGCCATTAGAAGGATTGATGAAGGTAGATTGATGAAGATCTCAGTCCCTTTCTTTTCTCCTTGCAAACCCTAATGTAAACTCCTTTCTTCTCTCTGTCTCTTTTCTTTGCACAAACCCAATTTTCTGTAAAGTGATGGATTCCCACAAAAGGGGGTTTTTTGGCCTATAATAGAGGAGAGAAGAGGGTCTACGTATTAACAAGTAACCATATGGAGAAAACCACCCATCATGGCCTTTTATCTCCCATATAGCTATTTAACTAATATAATAGTAACCTTTATATTTGGGCATACATAAATATCAGTTAGCTATAATTTATGGAATCCAATTAACCAATAAAAGGTTAGTGGGCCACTTAATGTGAGACTAACATTCTCCCACTTGGACCACTAGCCGATTACATTACAACTTTAGAAAACAAACAAAAAGACTCATTTAAAAACATTTGACTCCGTTGGATTCCATACTAAAATAAACTTTGACACGTGATCACGAATTTTGAAAATAATAACTGATAAGCCCAAATAATGAGATACTGTAATACTGCAATTAGCTTGGACCACCAATGTGAGTCATAGCGGTTATACAACATTTATGTCATACTCCCTTCTACATACCACAACATTAATAACCCTCACTAATAGAGTCTATAACCGAAACGACCCCTGCAATTTGTCTTGTCAAGACCTTTCCTGTTTAACAAACATCCATACATAATATGTGCACACATAGTTGGATAACAGGAAATACAGAAACAAACTTTTATTGCGCAATAGTGTCAATTACATAAGCACCAAAACATACATTACAGATTACTCAAAAGACCCATTCTAATAACATGTTCTTTGAATGTCTTTGGAGGTAATTCCTTGGTCAATGGATCAGCAACCATTAGAGTGGTACTTATATTCTCAATTGACACTCGTTGTTTCTGAACTCTTTCTCTAACGACTAAGTACTTAAGTTGCACGTGTCTGGAACCACTAGAGTACTTACCATTCTTAGAGAAGAAAACGGCTGCTGTATTATCACAAAATATCTTCAGCGGCCTGGCAATAGAATCAACTACACCAAGTGCTGAAATGAAATTGCGTAACCATAATGCATGATTCGTGGCCTCGAAACATGCTACGAACTCAGCCTCCATCGTGGATGAAGCAGTGATAGACTGCTTTACGCTCTTCCACGAGATTGCCCCACCAGCTAGCATGAATATAAAGCCTGAGGTAGACTTTCTGCTATCTGGGCAACCAGCAAAATCTGAATCCGAATAACCGATCACTTCTAACTGATCTGATCTCCTATATGTGAGCATATGATCCTTCGTCCCTTGAAGATACCGCATCACTTTCTTTGCCAATTTCTAAAGCTCCATTCCTGGATTACTCTGGTATCTTCCTAACATTCCAACTGCAAAAATGATATCTGGCCTGGTACAAGTATGTGCATACATCAAGCTCCCAACTGCTGACGCATATGGAACTTTCTGCATTTGTTTCTTTTCTAAGTCATTTCTAGGACACTGACTCCCACTTAATTTGTCACCCTTCATGATGGGTGCACAACTGGCTGAACAAAGTTCCATGTGAAATCTTTCCAAGACTCGATTGATATAACCTTTCTGAGACAGTCCTAACAATCCTCGAGATCTATCCCTGAAGATCTCTATGCCACTGACATAAGCTGCCTCACCCATATCAACCATCTTAAAGTTCTTGGTAAGATAGTTTTTGGTTTCATACAGTAAACCAATATCACTACTGGCTAACAAAATATCATCCACATACAGAATCAAAAAGATAAACTTGTTCCCACTGATCTTCAGATATATACACTGATCAACAGTGTTTTCTTTAAATCCGAATGAGGTAATGGTATCATTAAACGTTATATACCATTGCCTGGAAGCTTATTTCAGTCCGTAGATGGATTTCTTTAATTTGCAAGCCAAGTGTTCTTTTCCTT
Organism: Agave tequilana; assembly: GCA_038442645.1. Classification (NCBI taxonomy): domain Eukaryota; kingdom Viridiplantae; phylum Streptophyta; class Magnoliopsida; order Asparagales; family Asparagaceae; genus Agave; species Agave tequilana. Next base: position 29,672 of record JAVJIF010018944.1, read on the forward strand.
TCTTTGCGAACCCTTCAGGTTGCTCCATGTATATTTCCTCATCCAAATTTCTATTCAGAAAAGCTGTTTTCACATCCATTTGATGTAACTCTAAGTCATAATGAGCTACAAGGGCCATAATGATTCTAAAAGAATCCTTCTTTGATACTGGAGAGAAGGTTTCTCTATAATCAATGCCTTCTTTCTGAGTGAAACCTTTAGCCACAAGTCTGGCCTTATATCGTTCGATATTGCCTTTGGCGTCGCGCTTGGTCTTAAAGACCCATTTACACCCGACTTTCTTACAGTTACTAGGCAATTCGACGAGATCCCAGACTTTGTTTTGGTTCATAGATTTCAACTCCTCATTCATAGCATCAATCCATTTGCTAGAATCATTATTTTCGATGGCTTGTGAAAATGAAACTGGATCTTTATTAATCCCAATATCGAAATCAGATTCCTGTAGATACACCACATAATCATCTGAAATGGCAGATCTTCTTTCCCTCTGAGATCTCCTCAAAGCTGCCGGTTGTGGTGGTTCTACAACATTTTCAGTGGCGATATCCTCATGAAGTGGTGAACCATTATCATTATGTTGTTCTGGTGACTCAGCTTGATGATTAAGCTGAGGGACAACAATTTCTCTTGAAGGAAAGGGTATTGGAATATTTCCCCTTATCACTTCAAGATTCACCTTTCTTGGTTCATCACTCCCACTAATTTCGCCATTCTCAAGGAATCTGGAATTACCAGTTTCAACAATTCTGGTACTATGGTTAGGACAGTAGAATTTGTACCCTTTAGACTTATCTGGATAACCAATGAAATATCCAGATATGGTCCTGGAGTCTAATTTCTTTTCATGTGGATTATATATTCTAGCCTCTGCTGGACAACCCCAAACATGTAAATGTCTTAAACTAGGTTTCCTACCAGTCCACAACTCGAAAGGAGTTGTTGAGACTGCCTTACTAGGAACCCTGTTCAAGATATACATAGCAGTCTTTAAGGCTTCATTCCACAATGAATTAGGTACATTAGAGAAGCTCATCATGCTCCTAACCATATCCATAAGTGTCCGGTTTCGCCTTTCAGCAACTCCATTCTGCTGAGGCGTACCTGGCATTGTGTATTGAGCACAAATGCCATGCTTTTCTAGAAATTTGGCAAATGGGCCAGGATTCTGTCCTGACTCATCGTATCTTCCATAATACTCACCACCTCGGTCTGATCTCATGATTTTAACTTTTCTATCTAATTGTCTCTCGACTTCTGTAATGAACACCTCAAGGATGTCAACAGCCTGAGATTTTTCATGAATTAGATATACATAACCATAACGAGACAGATCGTCTATAAAGGTGATAAAGTATCTCTCTCCCGTAAAACATGGAATAGATAGTGGTCCGCAAATGTCTGTATGAATAATCTCAAGAAGCTTTTTGCTTCTTGTGGCACCTTTCTTGGTGTGTTTGGTTTGCTTTCCTTTTATGCAATCCGCACACAATCCAAAATCAGTGAAGTCTAGGTTATCCAAAATCCCATTCTTCACTAATCTTACAATTCTATCCCTGGAGATATGCCCCAGTCGTCTATGCCACAAGATAGAAGATTTTTCATCAATTAAGCCACGTTTAGAACCAACATTCGAATGCAGGGTTAAAAGAGATTGTGCAAACTCATAATTCAAGGAAATTTTATATAAACCATCACATAAAATCCCATGTCCAACCGAAATTGAATTAAACATCAAATTGAGTTTTTCACAACTAAATAAAACTGAATATCCAACAACATCTAATTTGGATAAAGACATTAAATTCCTAGAAATCGAAGGTACATAAAAAGTGTCTACAAGATCCATCTGATGACCCGTCTCTAAGAGTAGGCGATAAGTTCCAACAGTCTCGACCTCCACTTTGAGACGGTTCCCCATAAAGACAAATCTTTCACTTTCCTTCGGTTTCCTGGTTGTAAGGAATCCCTGCATTGAATTAGTTATGTGAGTTGTGGCTCCAGAGTCAATCCACCAAGTATTAGAAGGAACTTCAGTAAGATTTGATTCATAACATACAAAAGAAAGATTCATACCTTTCTTTTCGAACCAAGCCTTTCTCTTGTTGCAATCCTTCTTCACATGTCCTTTTCTGCCACAAAAGTAGCATTTGACAGTGAAACTCTTTCCATGACCCTGGCTACTTTCCCCAGGTTCATTCCCTTTCTTCGGTAGAAACCTCTTACCCTTTCCATACTTTCCTCTCTTATGTATAGCTCCTTGTGTTACTGCCAACACCGAGTGATGTCCTTCTTGCCTCAGTCTCACTTCCTCTTGAACGCACATATTAGTCAGTTCATTCAGATTCCACCTATCCTTATGAGTATTATAGTGAATCTTGAATGGTCCGAATTGAGGAGGAAGTGAGTTGAGGATGAACTGTACCAAGAAGGATTCATCTACTTTCATTCCCAGTGTTCCTAACTTTGCAGCTTTATCAGTCATATTGAGGATATGTTGTTGGACTCCTCTACTACCATCATATTTCATGGTAGTTAACTCAGCTATAAGTGTGCCAGCCAATGACTTATCAGCAGATTTAAAACGGTCTTTTACAGCAGTTAAGAGTTCTGAAGCGTTAGCAGTCTGAGGGAGTGAAGTTTTGATATTGTTGGCAATGGTCATTTTAATGAACATAAGACTGAGTCTATTCGATCTTTCACAGGCTTTAGCATGGCTAACCTGATCTGCTGTACTTTCAGCAGTGACTTCCTCAGGTTCTCAACTAGAAGAGCCAGATCAAGATCCAGTACACCTAGTGTGAATTGAACATGTTCAAACCATTCAGAAAAGTTTGTACCATTCAGGGCTGGAATGCTAGATGCATGAGAGTGTAAGGAAGTGGGAACGTTCACTGAAACAAAATAGGACAATGCTCACATTAAGGCCTCGAGTCAATACAAAAACATTTAATTTTATGAAGATGAACTATTGATATCACTTTGATTTCTCCTTTGGGCGAAACCTAAGCATATCCAGCATTCACTCTACAGGTGAGACCTTTTATCACCTATGTAAGTCTAATATAATTTATGCCACTTAGACAGTAAGTCATGTTACCTTTGGGTATCTAATTCTACACCACTAAGTTGCACAAATTATATTACCCTACCCGGTTCGTAATTATTTGAAAGAGACTTTCCTTTGGGCAAGTTCCAATCTCCTAACTAGAACCGGCACCGAGAATATTATTGTCTTTAATGTCACCCTTATTGACAAGTCTTTTATGTAGTTGTATATTCATAAGGCTCACTAATGTAGGTCACTTTGGCAACTACTAAATCAATAAACCGTATGAATATAAAACTAACCAATAATATTCTCTAACCTTTTATTTGAGTTATTCTATAATACTCCAATATTGTCACTTGACCAATTCAATCAGTATTAACACAATAATATTAAATGTGTAACATACATTTACATTTTAAACTAAACAAATATTAGTCGACTGGTCAAGGTAATCCTAGTCGACTAGGGGCAAGTCAAGTCGACTATAAATGAAAGGCTAGTCGACTAACAGAGAAACAGAGAACCACACATCTCTCGGGTCAACCTGTTAGTCGACTAGGGCAAGGGGTTTAGTCGACTATACTAATTATTAGTCGACTAACCAAAAGATCAAGTCGACCGACAGTAAAATACAGAGAGTCATTATTTCCCTGGGAGGAGACCTAGTCGACTAGAGTTGTGGGCAAGTCGACTAACAGTCGATGAAACAGAAACAGTATACTAATAACTGTTTAATCGACTGATGCCATATCAAAAAGAAAAATTAGGGTTTCTAATACTAATTTTGATCCCAGATTTGCACAATTAGAGGAATATTAATAGAATTTTCTTTTTGAAACAGTTAGACAAAACCTAATTTTATGAATTTTAGATCTCAACAGGAATTGTCCATAATTTTTATTCTGAGATGTATAGATGAAATCACCCAATAGATCTAGAATCAATACATCTCAAGAACAAGTATATAAATATATATACATACCTGAAGTCATTAGAAGGATTGATGAAGGTAGATTGATGAAGATCTCAGTCCCTTTCTTTTCTCCTAGCAAACCCTAATGTAAACTCCTTTCTTCTCTCTGTCTCTTTTCTTTGCACAAACCCAATTTTCTGTAAAGTGATGGCTTCCCACAAAAGGGGGGTTTTTTGGCCTATAATAGAGGAGAGAAGAGGGTCTACGTATTAGCAAGTAACCATATGGAGAAAACCACCCATCATGGCCTTTTATCTCCCATATAGCTATTTAACTAATATAATAATAACCTTTATATTTGGGCATACATAAATATCAGTTAGCTATAATTTATGGAATCCAATTAACCAATAAAAGGTTAGTGGGCCACTTAATGTGAGACTAACATCAAGCTCAGAGTTCGAGTTTGTTAAAGATCTTCGTGATTTTTTTTGACCTTTGCAATAACAATTGTTGCTATCTACTAATTTTAGAGGTATCATCAACTTAACTGCTAGTTTGGCCATGACGGGAGATATTAATACTTATAAATTCTACTATATTCATCATATAAGGCATAAACTACTTTTTTGACTTCACTAAATATAGTATAAAAAACCTACATCCAATTTTATAATTTCTTAATAAGCCTTCAATCCATCATGCAATCTTTCTAATTTACAACGTGGATCGAAAACACATATAACTAAATAAATAGGTGAAATTATTTTAAATTATTCTACCTATTTATTTTTCATTGCTTGGATAAGATTAAATAAATTCATATCATTTTCATTTATTACCATCACATCACAAATATTAATACACTCAATTAAAAATAAATTTGTTGTAGGATAATAAACACCAGATAATGTGCAGGTAGAATCATTAAAAACTTTAAGATATCCAAAATACTTTTACATGCATCCCATTGATGACGATATAAATTAATTTCACTAATATTGTTAGCAGTAAAATAACATAATAATTCTTTATAAACATTACTATCAATGAGTAAATTCATAAGTTAAATTCCAACGGTTGGAATAGCTTATAAAATCGTTTGGATCTCATACATTTTGATCTATAATATTTTATCCAATCTTTCATTATTCGTGAATGTGTTCATAAACAGTGAAGTGTGTATCAAATAGGTTTAATATAATTTCTAGTTGTTTAAATCATCTTACACAAATAAATTTAAAATACGACAAGCAAATCTTTGATGAAAAAATTTATTCCCAAATGTAGGTTTACAAACTTTTTCCTAATTTAGGGATAAATGCAGTAATAGCAGATGCATTATCTATTAAAAAAAATCTTATTAATCAAACCATATTCTTTCACAACTAATTTAATCAATCTATAAATATTAGAAGCAGTGTGTTTATCATCAAACAATCTAAATGCAATTATTCTTTTTCTGTAAGTTTCATTCGCGATCAACCCAGTGATAGATGATCCCCATATAAGAATGTTGGTTCCAGTGATCACTCCATATATCGCTACATATAGATACACGCCCATTAAAAGTGATGAAAAATGTAACGCCCCGATTCCACGGATACGGGGACGTCACTGCGACGTATATACGTAGGCCAGAAATTGCCCCACACGTATATACGCTAAGCAAAAAGTACAACAAGAAACAGAGTACACGACAAAGCGTGGTATCAATACATATGCCAACACAAGGAGTACACATACAAAGTTATCACAGGATATTATAAAGTATTACACAATACATGTGTATTACATCATAACCAAGTCCAAAAGAAATATATACAAATATGTATACAAAAAGCTCACAAGTAGAAAGAGGATCTCGTGAGTCAAAAGGTAAGTCTGGCACGAAGGGACTGGAACTAGTCCGCCTGCTCGCTAAAGTAAGCTTGGTCCTCTGTGGATGGCTCCACCTCGTTCCAAGCTTCGGAATCTGAATATGCAAATCCAAGGAGTCAAGACATATAAACAATAAACGGACTACAGCCAAGTGGCTAAGAGACATGAATAAGTAGTATGAAACCATATAAGGAATATCAGCTAACAAGTATGAAAAGCATGAAGAGATAAAGTCCTAATACATTAGATTTACAGTTAACATCTTATTATTATTACTTGTCTTACGGTGATATCTAGCTATGTGACCCAGCGTCCCAGAGCACATAGATCCATATCCTAGTAAAGCAAGGTTGTTATTGGAAATCAGCGGTTGTATCGACGAACTATGTTTACAGTGGACCCCGTACATGCCCGGGATAACGGTCCAGGATTGTTCCGTTGCTTGGTGACGGAAGCCAGCCGCTAGGCTAAACAGGAGGGACTTATGTATGCCCTTAACATGATGGTACCAGTAATAGAGGGAGCAAGCACTCCCCTCGGTCCCCTGGAGGCCCACAGGTCAGACCGGAACATGAGTTGCACAACATTCCTAAAAACCACTGTAAACACGAACACATATCGATATCCGCATGTTTTCCCCCGACCCATGTGTAAGTTGGTCCATTTTATGCAAAAGTCAAGTGTATCATGCTTGGTTCAAGTGATGGCATGATAAGTGGTGATATTCACATTTTAACAAGTTATGGAGCTATGATATGTAATAACAAGTCATGAAGTAATATGAGATAATGTCTATCAAGTAACATGTCATGTAGTACCAGTTAAGAAGCAAGAACAAGAATAATATGCCACACGTGTATCAACAATAAGATCCAAATTCAGAACAGAATCAACCAAGTCAAACAGTCAGAATTAGTCGACTAGGTGGAAGGGTTAGTCGACTAATAGGGGTCTTAAGTCGACTACTAGTCTGGGTGAGTCGACTAAAACTGGGAAACAGAGAGTTGGGTTCTGTTTCAGGGAAAGTTAGTCGACTAGGGTTGTAAGGGTAGTCGACTAACAGGGAACTACTAGTCGACTAATGGATACCTAAGTCGACTAAGTCTGAGATACAGAGAGTTGATGTTTTATTTCAGGAAAACAGGAGTCGACTGGGGAGAAATGGGTAGTCGACTAGGGGTCTCTAGTCGACTGGAAATCTGGTCTAGTCGACTAAAACTGTGAAATCAGAAAAGGTTAAGTTTCAACTAAAGTGGATTAGTCGACTAGTCCCTAGGTCTAGTCGACTAATCGTGGGAAAACAGCAAACAGAACAGATTTCTAGGGTTTTGTTTGAGGGTCTAAAAATATGATTTTTATGTCACAAGTGTGCATGATTTGTCAACACAAGTACACAAAGGAGTTCACAAGTCTTGGTGAGTAGATATACTCACCTCGAACGGTTAATCGAAGTTCTATGCGAGTTCGGAAGAGATCGTAGTCGACGGTATCACCCACTCGATCCTTGGCGATACTTCCGACGAAGAGAGATGCGCTCCAAATTCAAGGTAGAGATGGTTGCTAGAGATGGAGATGAAAACCTAGGTGAGCTTTGGAGTTAGGGTTGAGTTTGAGATGGAGAAGGAAGAGGTGAGGGCTAATCTCTTGGTGAAGTGAAGAAAAAAGAGAAAAGAATTGTAAAGGAAAGTTTATATAGGATTTGATTTTTGTAAAGGAGATGCAATTAAAGAAATTGAGAGGGGGTTTTGTGCAAAAAGGGGAGGTGAGGTGTCTCTCCTAGCCACCACTTGGCCGGCCATGGGAGAGAGAGAGAAGATGGGCATTTAATGAGGAAGTAGGTGAGAAAATTGTGTGGAGTTGAAATTTTTGGAGAAAATGGAATTTTTGGAAAATGGGAAAAAACTTGTGGTTGTGGAGGAAAGAAATAAGGAAAGGAAAAAGAAAAGAAATCATAAGGGAGAAGACATTTCTTCTTGGATTTAGAAAATAAAATTGAAAGTACAAGTTCCCGGGTTTAAGTCGAGGATGCGGAAAACATTTCGGGAAATACCGAAATCGTCCGAAATTCAAGTATCTCGGAACGACTCGTAAATTTTACCAAAAATCAATAATAATATATGAAGACGTATAGTGAAATCCGTTTGAAGAAATACTTTATAGTTTTAAAACTAAAAATCACGGAATCAGTAATTTACCGACTCCGTTGAAATTTTCATAAATTCATAAAATTCTCAGAAAAGTATTTAAGTAGGAAATATCATTCTAAGAAATAAGGTCTAAAGACTCTTCTAGAAATTCTTAACCGTTTGAAAAATAAAAATCCAGGAATCGATCAGCGACACTGGTCGACACCGGTTTTGAAGAAATTTATTTTAATTCAGGAAAAATCCAGAAAATCATAGAAAATCTAATATATTGGAAAATGATATTTGAAAGTGAAATCGGTCAAATACAGGAAGTAAATCGAAAAATACGGTCGAAAAGCTGAATACGCAACTAAGTACGTATTCTGGGAACAGGGTATTACAATCCACCCACCTTACAAAAATTTCGTCCTCGAAATTTCATAAGGTGAAAGGTAACAGGAAAGGTAACAGATAGATAAGGAAAAGATGAGAGATAACAGTAGAAAAGAATAGAAGGAAAGAGTTTTTACCAAATCAAGATGTGAAGAGTTGAGGGTAACGCTCTCGGATAACATCCTCTCGTTCCCATGTGGCTTCTCCCGGTGCATGTCTGTTCCAAGACACCAATACCAATGGTATAGCCTTGTTCTTCAGTGTCTTCACACTCTTATCCAAAATGGCCATCGGCTGCTCCTGATATGATAAATCTGGCTGCAGTTTCAGTTCGGAATGATCCAAAATATGACTATCATCCTTTACATATTTCCTCAACTGAGATACGTGGAAAACATTGTGCACACCGTCCAAAGATGGAGGTAAGGCCAATCTGTACGATACATCTCCCACACGGTCCAAGATCTCGAATGGGCCGATGTACCTCGGACTAAGCTTTCCACGAGTACCGAACCGGATAACTCCCTTGGTAGGTGATATCTTTAAAAACACATGGTCACCTGCCTGGAACTCCAATGGCCTTCTCTGTGTGTCAGCCCAACTCTTCTGACGGCTCTGTGCTGCCCTGAGGTGGTCTTTGATGATTCTGACCTTCTCTGTGGTCTGGATCAGAATCTCAGGCCCCAAAAGTCTCCTCTCACCGACTTCATCCCAACAAATCGGTGACCGACACTTCCTTCCATACAATGCCTCAAAAGGTGCCATCTTGATACTTGCCTGATAGCTGTTGTTATAAGAAAACTCAGCCAAGTGAAGATGATCCTCCCAAGATCCCTTAAACTCAATCATGCAGGCCCTTAGCATATCTTCAAGGATCTGGATAGTCCTCTCAGATTGCCCGTCTGTCTGAGGATGATATGATGTACTGAATTTCAGACGGGTCCCCAAACTTTCTTGGAGACTCTCCCAAAAATGGGATCTGAATCTGGTGTCTCTATCTGAAACAATACTGACTGGAACTCCATGCAGACGAACTATCTCCTTCATGTACTTGTCTGCCAAGACCTCCGTTGACTGTCCCACCCTGAATGGTATGAAGTGAGCTGACTTGGTGAGGCGATCAATGATGACCCACACAGCATTGTTACCCTTGGGACTACGAGGTAATGCCGTGACAAAATCCATAGTGATGTGCTCCCACTTCCATTCAGGTATCGGCAAAGGATGTAGAAGTCCAGCTGACCTCTGATGCTCTATCTTTATCTGCTGGCACACCAGGCACTTGGCTACAAACTGAGCTATCTCCCTCTTCATAGCATTCCACCAAAACTGCTTCTTCAAGTCCTGATACATCTTGTTTCCCCCTGGGTGGATGGAATATGCTGAACTGTGTGCTTCTGCCAAAATCTTCTGTCTAACTTCCCCTTGGGGAACACAAATCCTGCTACCGAAATATAAGGCACCATCTGGATGAATACAGATATCAGTCCTCAATCCAGCCTCTACCTGAGCTCGGAATGTCTGTAATCTGGGATCTTCCTTCTGAGCTTCCCTGATCTCATCAATCAATGCTGACTGAATCTGCAAAGTCATGAACTGTCCTGCCTTCTCAGTCCTTCGAACTAACATCAAGTCCAATCTGATGAAGTCTCGAATCAACTCCTTCTGCTGAGTGAGCTGGACAAGCACTCTATTCTCTGGCATCCTGCTCAGTGCATTTGGAACTGTATTGACCTTGCCTGGATGATATTGCAAGTCAATATCATAGTCCGCCATCAGTTCAAGCCACCTCCTCTGCCTCATATTCAACTCTTTCTGTGAGAAAATATACTTGAGGCTCTTGTGATCAGTGTATATCAACACTTTATCTCCTGTAACACCCCGTTCCCGGAATACGTACTTAGTTGCGTATTTAGATTTTCGATCGTATTTTTTCGATTTGTTTCCTGTATTTATTCTGTATTATGAATTCCTTATATGATTGTTTTGCCTTGGATTTGGATCGGTGAACTCGGAGTCAGCCTTAGTCTGAGCCGGGAGCTCGATCTCAGAGTTTTACTTGTTTTAGACATTCTGGTTATCCGATTCGACCGATTTCAGTTTTAAACATCGTTTTCCAATATTTTGGATTTTCTATGATTTTCTGGAATTTTCTGTGATTAAGTTGAAAATCTTCAAAACCGGTGTCGGCCAGTGCCGCTGACCGATTCCCGGATTTTTAATTCTCAAACTGTTTGGAATTTCATGATGGTCCTTTAGACTTTATCTTTTAGAATTACATTTCCTACTTAAATACTTTTTCTGAGAATTTTATAATTTTATGAAAATTCCAACGGAGTCGGTAGGTAACTGATTCCGGGATTTTTAGTTTTAAAACTATAAAGTATTTCTTCAAACGGATTTCACTATTGGTCTTTATATATCATTATTGATTTTTGGGTAAATTTGCGAGTCGTTCTGAGATACTTGAGTTTCGGACGATTCCGGTATTTTCCGAATTGTTTTCCGTATTCTTGACTTGAACCCGGGTATCTGTATTTTCAACAGTTTCATTTTGAGTCCAAGAGAAAACATCTTCTCTTTATCATTTCTTTTCCATTTTTCCTTTTCCCTTATTTTTCCTTCCTTCCTCCACAACCACAAACTTTTCCATTTCCACTATTTTTCCAAAATTCCATTATTCATCTCCACTCACTTCTACCTACCTCCACCATTAATGCATCTCTCTCTCTCTCCCATGGCCGGCCAAGTGGCCAAGGAGAAGGACACTCACCTCACCCCCCATTTGCATAAAACCCCCTCTCATCTACTCTAATTACAACTCCTTCACAATTTCCAAAAACATATATAAACCACTCCTTTACACTTCTTTCCCTTTTTCTTCATTTTCATCAAAGAGAAAGCCCACACCAAAATCCCCCTTCATCCCAACTCAACCTCCAACTTCAAGAGCTTCATCTAGGGCATCATCAAGGTCTTCATCTTCAACCACCAACTCCCAAAGCAACACCAAGATCATCTCCACCTCGGGATCCTTTCAAGACTACAAAGCTTCACCTAACCAATCCTTGTGAGTATTTACTCACCAAGACTTTTCATTCCTAAGCATACTTGTATCTCCATATCTTGTGTTTAAATATGTCATAAAAATCCTATTTTTAGACCAACCAACACAACCAGCAGATTCTGCTCTGTATTCTGTTTTTGACCATGATTAGTCGACTTGACCTAGAACCTAGTCGACTAGAAACCCTTAGCTGAAACGTAGCCTTTTCTGATTACACAGTTTTAGTCGACTAGTCCCTTTTACCAGTCGACTAGATATCCTGTTAGTCGACTACTAGAATTCCCCTAGTCGACTCCTGAAACGAGCTCAACTCTCTGTATCTCAAACTTAGTCGACTTAGGTATCCATTAGTCGACTTATAATTCCCTGTTAGTCGACCACCCTTTTTACCTAGTCGACTAATTCTTCCTGAAACAGAAACCCAAACTCTCTGGAACACATTATTAGTCAACCACCCTATTTTCTTAGTCGACTAACCCTTCTATTAGTCGACTACTATTCCAACCTAGTCGACTAACTTGTGGCTGTCTGGTATTGTGATTTCCTTCTTGACTATGTATCTCACCCTTGATACATGTACTAAATATTATTCTTACTTATACTTCATAACTTGTACTTTATGATCCATTAATCGGTGTATATCATTTTTTGTCACTTCTTATTCCCAGGTTTATGTATTGCCATGCAACTGCTTGTTTCATTCTTATACTTGTACCTTGCCGTGATATTCTTGCCTCTTTATTTTATACCATGCGTGGCAGACCCTTCGAGGTCGTTGGATTCTGTGTCGCTTCTATGTTTCCACTTGCTTTGTCATAATTCAGACCTGTCAGTTACCTGTTTCCTTTTAACACATGTATATCACCTGACATGCCACCACCTTACTAGACCTATTGTTATGTCATGACTGACCCGGCCTATTACTAATCTATTGTTATGTTTTATTGCTTGTTTTATATTACCACCTTGTCATGCTATCTCTTAAACCAAGCATGATACACTTGACTTTATGATTATCGTGTTTACGGGAACCCTGCCTTGTTTTATGGAACAAAGTGCCACACCACACGGTGGGGGCCACCTCTTGAATCTGTAGGGCTATTACTGTTATGTTCACTTATTCCCGTAAACTGATAATCCTTAATAAGCTACAACTTGTATGGAAATGGGAGGAAGTGATGGACGCCGGAATGATACCTTGCTTATAGTGATGGAATATGATTTACTGCGGCGGAAAGTTATAGTGGGACTTAGGGCCCACATGATTACATATAGGGGGACTTTGGGCCTCCAAACCGGTCCCAGGTGGTGGGAACCGTTGGGCCACCAAACTGGTCCCCGGTGTATGTGAACCACTATAAGAAGCTCTATCAGTTCTCCATCTACTTCCGTTAACGAACCTCGGATAGCTTATATATGGATGTATGTGTGATGGGATGTACACCCGGACACATACCTAGATATATGGGTTAGACGAGTAATAATAATAATAGAGACCTGTTATGTTATGACTCCTAGTCTACTTGTTATGTCATGATTCCAGTGATGATACCTGTTTTGATGTTTGTTACGATTCTTGTCATTCTTTATATATGTTCCCGTTTTGACTGTCATATGATTTGCAACTCTGATTCTATATGCTTGGGATTTCTGTGGCATGAGACAAAGGTATATATATGAGGGTTTCCTTGTTTGGATTATCCCCTCGATGTATTAGTCTCATGGGACCGTGACTTAAGCATATACAATCACTTTTGCCTGTAATCAGCTTTACCTTGCATTTCCTGTTTCATGATTATGCTATACCTGTTCTTGTATACCACTCTTGTGTTCTAACCCCTATTCTTGTCTCTTAGCCACTTGGCACATAGCCTGTTCTTTGTTGGGAGGTCCTGACTCCCTTGGATTTGTATGTTCAGGTTGAAGCTTGGATCGAAGTGGAGCTGTCCACAGTAGATCGAGCTTTCTTTAGCGAGCAGGCAGACTAGCTCTACTTCCGTCGTGCCAGACTCCTTTTTGACTCACGGGATCTTCACCCTTCTCGTGAGCATTTTGTATCTTTATTGTATATTTTACTTTTGGACTTGGTTGTGATAAAGGACATATGTAATATGTATAGTTTATCATATCCTGTGATGACTTTGTATATGTACCTTTTATGTTGGCATATGTGTGTATACCACGCTTTGTGTTGTACTTTGATTCCTTGCTTGTACTTTTATGCTTAGCGTATATACGTGGGGGCACTTTCTGACCTACGTATATACGTTGCAGTGACGTCCCCGTATCCGTGGAATCGGGGCGTTACATCTCCCAGAAGATAATGCCTCCAGATCTTCAATGCAAATATCACAGCTGCTAGCTCCAAGTCATGAGTTGGGTAATTCCGCTCATGAGTCTTCAGTTGCCTAGATGCATATGCTATAACATGATCATGTTGCATAAGCACACACCCCAAGCCTTTACCTGATGCATCACTGTAGATGACCATCCCTCCTCTACCTGAGGGAGTCCTCAAGATTGGAGCTGAAATGAGCCTCTGCTTCAATTGCTCAAAAGCTGCGGTACACTCCTTTGTCCATATGTACCTTTCCCCTTTCCTGGTGAGCTTGGTCAACGGGGCTGCAATCCTAGAGAAATCCTGGACAAAGCGTCTGTAATATCCGGCTAGTCCAAGAAAACTCTTAATCTCAGTCACCGTCCTTGGAATGGGCCAATCCTTCACTGCCTGGACTTTACTGGGGTCAACTGAAATCCCTTCTGCTGAAACTATGTGTCCAAGGAAAGCTATGCTGTCCAACCAGAAATCACACTTGCTCCTCTTAGCATGAAGCTGCTCCTGTTGGAGAGTCTGCAATACAATCCTCAAGTGTTCTGCATGCTCCCTGTTGTTCTTTGAATAGATCAGGATGTCATCTATGAAAACAACAACAAACTGATTCAGATAGGGCGAGAACACTCGGTTCATCAAATCCATGAAAACTGAAGGGGCATTGGTGACTCCGAAAGGCATAACTAGAAACTCATAGTGGCCATAACGGGTCCTGAATGCCGTCTTCGGGATATCCTCCTTCTTCACCCTCAGCTGATGGTAACCCGACTGTAAATCCAATTTAGAGAATACACGGGCTCCATGAAGCTGATCAAACAGATCATCAATCCTGGGTAAAGGATACTTGTTCTTGATGGTAACTTTGTTCAACTCCCTATAGTCAATACAAAGTCTCTTACCACCATCCTTCTTGTTTGCCAACAGTACTGGAGCCCCCCATGGTGAAGTACTTGGCCTAATCAATCCCCTGTCTGAGTATTCCTGCAGTTGCTCCTTCAGAATTTCTAACTCCGTCGGTGCCATCCTGTACGGAGCCTTAGATATAGGAGCTGCTCCTGGAACTGTATCAATGGAGAACTCAATCATCCTTTCCGGTGGCAGTCCTGAAATCTCAGCAAACACCTCTGGGAATTCATCCCACACCGGTACCTTCTGCTTCTGAACCTCCGAAGTAGCCATCCGTGTCTTTCCCTTGGTAGACTTCACCTCTCCACTAAATTGGAACTCCGGTTGAAGAGGGATCCTGAAATTAATCTTCCTCTCCCTACAATCAATCACTGCATAGTACTGACTGAGCCAGGTCATGCCTAAGATCACGTCGTACCCTTTGGTGTCTAGTACGAGCATATCTATGGCCAAGGTCTTATCACAAAGTTCTACCGGACAATCAGTACAGACTCTAGAAGATATGACTACCCCATTCCCTGTACTAATCTCCCATTTGTGGTCTAAAGATTTAACAGGTATAGAATGCAAAGCCACAAAATGGTCTGAGATATAACAGTGGGATGCACCTGAATCGAAGAGAGCGAGAACAGGTTTTGAATGAACTCTGATGTTACCTGTTATCACTTCCTCTGAAGCCTCAGCCTCTTCTGCTGTAAGAGTGTAAGCCTGACCTCTACCACGCCCTGCTGCAGTCCTGGCTCCTCTCTGGACTGGGCGAACAACATGCTGTGGCGGAAGGGGAAGAGCTCTCCTCATCACTGGTCCCTGATTCCTCTGCCCAAGTGGCCCTGGTAGCACTCTCTGTCCATTGGGTCCTGGAAGTGCTGGCAAAGTCTGGTTGGCTATCCCCAATCTCCTGTGTGGACAAGCCTCTATAGAATGATCTCGTGATCCACACACCAAACACAACCCATTTGCCCTCCGGCAATTCTGTCGGATATGCCCTGGCTTCTGACAATAACTGCAGAAAGAAACTGGTTGGGCCGTCTGGTAAGGAGTTGGCCTGAAAGGTTGCCTCTGAACTTTCGCTGCTCTATATGGGCCTCCTCTTCCCATTGGTACAAATGGCCTCTTCATGGCCTGGTTCCCCATCTGGTCAACTTTCTTCTTCTCAAGCCCACGCTCCACCTCTCAAGCTATGGTGAGAACCTCAGAATAAGTCTTCAGCTGCTGGGGCATCAGGAAAACTTGTATGTCCATCTGCAGACCCTGCTGGAACCTGCTTGCCCGCTTCTCCTCATCCGTCACCATGTACGGAGCAAAGTGGCTCAATCTAAGAAACTCTGCAGCATACTCGTCCACGGACTTGCTCCCTTGCTGGAGCCTGATAAACTGCTCTTCCATGTCCTTCTGAGCAGTAGCTGGGAAGAATCTGGCATAGAAGCTCTTGGAGAATGTGTCCCAGGAGACAGGCTTCTCCAGTCTGGCCTCCTCAGCTAGCCACCAAGTTCTGGCTACATCTTTCAACTGAATCTTGGCGACCTCAACTTGGTTCTCCTTTGGTACCCTGGCTGCATTCAGCAGATCTGTGGTATCCGTCAACCATTGTTCAGCATCCAATGGTTTCTCGCCTCCCGTGAAGATGGCTGGCTGCAGCCTCCTGAAATCTGAAATATTCCCCGGCCTCTGTTCCTTCGGTGCTGCCAATTCTTGCCTGAGGAGTTCAGTCTGCTGTTGCTGGTTTTCCATCATGGTCTGAATGACCCTCAAAATATCCACATTCTCCCCTGTGGGTCCATTCGATGCTTGCCCCGAGTGGTTACGGCCCGTCCTTCGCTCCATACCGAGTTGGGGAAAGATAACTGGAATTTGGAAACAAATGGAAGGAGTTTAGGATACAAGGGAAGGAATCAAGAAGGAATCAAGGAGGACTTAATAACTTTGTATATTGTAGTTGGCATCAGCAGATTATTAAAATTTTCCGCTCGATTGTACTTCAGGTGTGAGAGCCTGGGCTCTGATACCAACCTGTAACGCCCCGATTCCACGGATACGGGGACGTCACTGCGACGTATATACGTAGGCCAGAAATTGCCCCACACGTATATACGCTAAGCAAAAAGTACAACAAGAAACAGAGTACACGACAAAGCGTGGTATCAATACATATGCCAACACAAGGAGTACACATACAAAGTTATCACAGGATATTATAAAGTATTACACAATACATGTGTATTACATCATAACCAAGTCCAAAAGAAATATATACAAATATGTATACAAAAAGCTCACAAGTAGAAAGAGGATCTCGTGAGTCAAAAGGTAAGTCTGGCACGAAGGGACTGGAACTAGTCCGCCTGCTCGCTAAAGTAAGCTTGGTCCTCTGTGGATGGCTCCACCTCGTTCCAAGCTTCGGAATCTGAATATGCAAATCCAAGGAGTCAAGACATATAAACAATAAACGGACTACAGCCAAGTGGCTAAGAGACATGAATAAGTAGTATGAAACCATATAAGGAATATCAGCTAACAAGTATGAAAAGCATGAAGAGATAAAGTCCTAATACATTAGATTTACAGTTAACATCTTATTATTATTACTTGTCTTACGGTGATATCTAGCTATGTGACCCAGCGTCCCAGAGCACATAGATCCATATCCTAGTAAAGCAAGGTTGTTATTGGAAATCAGCGGTTGTATCGACGAACTATGTTTACAGTGGACCCCGTACATGCCCGGGATAACGGTCCAGGATTGTTCCGTTGCTTGGTGACGGAAGCCAGCCGCTAGGCTAAACAGGAGGGACTTATGTATGCCCTTAACATGATGGTACCAGTAATAGAGGGAGCAAGCACTCCCCTCGGTCCCCTGGAGGCCCACAGGTCAGACCGGAACATGAGTTGCACAACATTCCTAAAACCACTGTAAACACGAACACATATCGATATCCGCATGTTTTCCCCCCGACCCATGTGTAAGTTGGTCCATTTTATGCAAAAGTCAAGTGTATCATGCTTGGTTCAAGTGATGGCATGATAAGTGGTGATATTCACATTTTAACAAGTTATGGAGCTATGATATGTAATAACAAGTCATGAAGTAATATGAGATAATGTCTATCAAGTAACATGTCATGTAGTACCAGTTAAGAAGCAAGAACAAGAATAATATGCCACACGTGTATCAACAATAAGATCCAAATTCAGAACAGAATCAACCAAGTCAAACAGTCAGAATTAGTCGACTAGGTGGAAGGGTTAGTCGACTAATAGGGGTCTTAAGTCGACTACTAGTCTGGGTGAGTCGACTAAAACTGGGAAACAGAGAGTTGGGTTCTGTTTCAGGGAAAGTTAGTCGACTAGGGTTGTAAGGGTAGTCGACTAACAGGGAACTACTAGTCGACTAATGGATACCTAAGTCGACTAAGTCTGAGATACAGAGAGTTGATGTTTTATTTCAGGAAAACAGGAGTCGACTGGGGAGAAATGGGTAGTCGACTAGGGGTCTCTAGTCGACTGGAAATCTGGTCTAGTCGACTAAAACTGTGAAATCAGAAAAGGTTAAGTTTCAACTAAAGTGGATTAGTCGACTAGTCCCTAGGTCTAGTCGACTAATCGTGGGAAAACAGCAAACAGAACAGATTTCTAGGGTTTTGTTTGAGGGTCTAAAATATGATTTTTATGTCACAAGTGTGCATGATTTGTCAACACAAGTACACAAAGGAGTTCACAAGTCTTGGTGAGTAGATATACTCACCTCGAACGGTTAATCGAAGTTCTATGCGAGTTCGGAAGAGATCGTAGTCGACGGTATCACCCACTCGATCCTTGGCGATACTTCCGACGAAGAGAGATGCGCTCCAAATTCAAGGTAGAGATGGTTGCTAGAGATGGAGATGAAAACCTAGGTGAGCTTTGGAGTTAGGGTTGAGTTTGAGATGGAGAAGGAAGAGGTGAGGGCTAATCTCTTGGTGAAGTGAAGAAAAAAGAGAAAAGAATTGTAAAGGAAAGTTTATATAGGATTTGATTTTTGTAAAGGAGATGCAATTAAAGAAATTGAGAGGGGGTTTTGTGCAAAAAGGGGAGGTGAGGTGTCTCTCCTAGCCACCACTTGGCCGGCCATGGGAGAGAGAGAGAAGATGGGCATTTAATGAGGAAGTAGGTGAGAAAATTGTGTGGAGTTGAAATTTTTGGAGAAAATGGAATTTTTGGAAAATGGGAAAAACTTGTGGTTGTGGAGGAAAGAAATAAGGAAAGGAAAAAGAAAAGAAATCATAAGGGAGAAGACATTTCTTCTTGGATTTAGAAAATAAAATATTGAAAGTACAAGTTCCCGGTTTAAGTCGAGGATGCGGAAAACATTTCGGGAAATACCGAAATCGTTCGAAATTCAAGTATCTCGGAACGACTCGTAAATTTTACCAAAAATCAATAATAATATATGAAGACGTATAGTGAAATCCGTTTGAAGAAATACTTTATAGTTTTAAAACTAAAAATCACGGAATCAGTAATTTACCGACTCCGTTGAAATTTTCATAAATTCATAAAATTCTCAGAAAAAGTATTTAAGTAGGAAATATCATTCTAAGAAATAAGGTCTAAAGACTCTTCTAGAAATTCTTAACCGTTTGAAAAATAAAAATCCAGGAATCGATCAGCGACACTGGTCGACACCGGTTTTGAAGAAATTTATTTTAATTCAGGAAAAATCCAGAAAATCATAGAAAATCTAATATATTGGAAAATGATATTTGAAAGTGAAATCGGTCAAATACAGGAAGTAAATCGAAAATACGGTCGAAAAGCTGAATACGCAACTAAGTACGTATTCTGGGAACAGGGTATTACAATCCACCCACCTTACAAAAATTTCGTCCTCGAAATTTCATAAGGTGAAAGGTAACAGGAAAGGTAACAGATAGATAAGGAAAAGATGAGAGATAACAGTAGAAAAGAATAGAAGGAAAGAGTTTTTACCAAATCAAGATGTGAAGAGTTGAGGGTAACGCTCTCGGATAACATCCTCTCGTTCCCATGTGGCTTCTCCCGTGCATGTCTGTTCCAAGACACCAATACCAATGGTATAGCCTTGTTCTTCAGTGTCTTCACACTCTTATCCAAAATGGCCATCGGCTGCTCCTGATATGATAAATCTGGCTGCAGTTTCAGTTCGGAATGATCCAAAATATGACTATCATCCTTTACATATTTCCTCAACTGAGATACGTGGAAAACATTGTGCACACCGTCCAAAGATGGAGGTAAGGCCAATCTGTACGATACATCTCCCACACGGTCCAAGATCTCGAATGGGCCGATGTACCTCGGACTAAGCTTTCCACGAGTACCGAACCGGATAACTCCCTTGGTAGGTGATATCTTTAAAAACACATGGTCACCTGCCTGGAACTCCAATGGCCTTCTCTGTGTGTCAGCCCAACTCTTCTGACGGCTCTGTGCTGCCCTGAGGTGGTCTCTGATGATTCTGACCTTCTCTGTGGTCTGGATCAGAATCTCAGGCCCCAAAAGTCTCCTCTCACCGACTTCATCCCAACAAATCGGTGACCGACACTTCCTTCCATACAATGCCTCAAAAGGTGCCATCTTGATACTTGCCTGATAGCTGTTGTTATAAGAAAACTCAGCCAAGTGAAGATGATCCTCCCAAGATCCCTTAAACTCAATCATGCAGGCCCTTAGCATATCTGTCTGAGGATGATATGATGTACTGAATTTCAGACGGGTCCCCAAACTTTCTTGGAGACTCTCCCAAAAATGGGATCTGAATCTGGTGTCTCTATCTGAAACAATACTGACTGGAACTCCATGCAGACGAACTATCTCCTTCATGTACTTGTCTGCCAAGACCTCCGTTGACTGTCCCACCCTGAATGGTATGAAGTGAGCTGACTTGGTGAGGCGATCAATGATGACCCACACAGCATTGTTACCCTTGGGACTACGAGGTAATGCCGTGACAAAATCCATAGTGATGTGCTCCCACTTCCATTCAGGTATCGGCAAAGGATGTAGAAGTCCAGCTGACCTCTGATGCTCTATCTTTATCTGCTGGCACACCAGGCACTTGGCTACAAACTGAGCTATCTCCCTCTTCATAGCATTCCACCAAAACTGCTTCTTCAAGTCCTGATACATCTTGTTTCCCCCTGGGTGGATGGAATATGCTGAACTGTGTGCTTCTGCCAAAATCTTCTGTCTAACTTCCCCTTGGGGAACACAAATCCTGCTACCGAAATATAAGGCACCATCTGGATGAATACAGATATCAGTCCTCAATCCAGCCTCTACCTGAGCTCGGAATGTCTGTAATCTGGGATCTTCCTTCTGAGCTTCCCTGATCTCATCAATCAATGCTGACTGAATCTGCAAAGTCATGAACTGTCCTGCCTTCTCAGTCCTTCGAACTAACATCAAGTCCAATCTGATGAAGTCTCGAATCAACTCCTTCTGCTGAGTGAGCTGGACAAGCACTCTATTCTCTGGCATCCTGCTCAGTGCATCTGGAACTGTATTGACCTTGCCTGGATGATATTGCAAGTCAATATCATAGTCCGCCATCAGTTCAAGCCACCTCCTCTGCCTCATATTCAACTCTTTCTGTGAGAAAATATACTTGAGGCTCTTGTGATCAGTGTATATCAACACTTTATCTCCCAGAAGATAATGCCTCCAGATCTTCAATGCAAATATCACAGCTGCTAGCTCCAAGTCATAAGTTGGGTAATTCCGCTCATGAGTCTTCAGTTGCCTAGATGCATATGCTATAACATGATCATGTTGCATAAGCACACACCCCAGGCCTTTACCTGATGCATCACTGTAGATGACCATCCCTCCTCTACCTGAGGGAGTCCTCAAGATTGGAGCTGAAATGAGCCTCTGCTTCAATTGCTCAAAAGCTGCGGTACACTCCTTTGTCCATATGTACCTTTCCCCTTTCCTGGTGAGCTTGGTCAACGGGGCTGCAATCCTAGAGAAATCCTGGACAAAGCGTCTGTAATATCCGGCTAGTCCAAGAAAACTCTTAATCTCAGTCACCGTCCTTGG
This sequence comes from Agave tequilana, assembly GCA_038442645.1. Classification (NCBI taxonomy): domain Eukaryota; kingdom Viridiplantae; phylum Streptophyta; class Magnoliopsida; order Asparagales; family Asparagaceae; genus Agave; species Agave tequilana. The sequence continues at coordinate 51,398 of JAVJIF010018944.1, forward strand.
AATGGGCCAATCCTTCACTGCCTGGACTTTACTGGGGTCAACTGAAATCCCTTCTGCTGAAACTATGTGTCCAAGGAAAGCTATGCTGTCCAACCAGAAATCACACTTGCTCCTCTTAGCATGAAGCTGCTCCTGTTGGAGAGTCTGCAATACAATCCTCAAGTGTTCTGCATGCTCCCTGTTGTTCTTTGAATAGATCAGGATGTCATCTATGAAAACAACAACAAACTGATCCAGATAGGGCGAGAACACTCGGTTCATCAAATCCATGAAAACTGAAGGGGCATTGGTGACTCCGAAAGGCATAACTAGAAACTCATAGTGGCCATAACGGGTCCTGAATGCCGTCTTCGGGATATCCTCCTTCTTCACCCTCAGCTGATGGTAACCCGACTGTAAATCCAATTCAGAGAATACACGGGCTCCATGAAGCTGATCAAACAGATCATCAATCCTGGGTAAAGGATACTTGTTCTTGATGGTAACTTTGTTCAACTCCCTATAGTCAATACAAAGTCTCTTACCACCATCCTTCTTGTTTGCCAACAGTACTGGAGCCCCCCATGGTGAAGTACTTGGCCTAATCAATCCCCTGTCTGAGTATTCCTGCAGTTGCTCCTTCAGAATTTCTAACTCCGTCGGTGCCATCCTGTACGGAGCCTTAGATATAGGAGCTGCTCCTGGAACTGTATCAATGGAGAACTCAATCATCCTTTCCGGTGGCAGTCCTGAAATCTCAGCAAACACCTCTGGGAATTCATCCCACACCGGTACCTTCTGCTTCTGAACCTCCGAAGTAGCCATCCGTGTCTTTCCCTTGGTAGACTTCACCTCTCCACTAAATTGGAACTCCGGTTGAAGAGGGATCCTGAAATTAATCTTCCTCTCCCTACAATCAATCACTGCATAGTACTGACTGAGCCAGGTCATGCCTAAGATCACGTCGTACCCTTTGGTGTCTAGTACGAGCATATCTATGGCCAAGGTCTTATCACAAAGTTCTACCGGACAATCAGTACAGACTCTAGAAGATATGACTACCCCATTCCCTGTACTAATCTCCCATTTGTGGTCTAAAGATTTAACAGGTATAGAATGCAAAGCCACAAAATGGTCTGAGATATAACAGTGGGATGCACCTGAATCGAAGAGAGCGAGAACAGGTTTTGAATGAACTCTGATGTTACCTGTTATCACTTCCTCTGAAGCCTCAGCCTCTTCTGCTGTAAGAGTGTAAGCCTGACCTCTACCACGCCCTGCTGCAGTCCTGGCTCCTCTCTAGACTGGGCGAACAACATGCTGTGGCGGAAGGGGAAGAGCTCTCCTCATCACTGGTCCCTGATTCCTCTGCCCAAGTGGCCCTGGTAGCACTCTCTGTCCATTGGGTCCTGGAAGTGCTGGCAAAGTCTGGTTGGCTATCCCCAATCTCCTGTGTGGACAAGCCTCTATAGAATGATCTCGTGATCCACACACCAAACACAACCCATTTGCCCTCCGGCAATTCTGTCGGATATGCCCTGGCTTCTGACAATAACTGCAGAAAGAAACTGGTTGGGCCGTCTGGTAAGGAGTTGGCCTGAAAGGTTGCCTCTGAACTTTCGCTGCTCTATATGGGCCTCCTCTTCCCATTGGTACAAATGGCCTCTTCATGGCCTGGTTCCCCATCTGGTCAACTTTCTTCTTCTCAAGCCCACGCTCCACCTCTCAAGCTATGGTGAGAACCTCAGAATAAGTCTTCAGCTGCTGGGGCATCAGGAAAACTTGTATGTCCATCTGCAGACCCTGCTGGAACCTGCTTGCCCGCTTCTCCTCATCCGTCACCATGTACGGAGCAAAGCGGCTCAATCTAAGAAACTCTGCAGCATACTCGTCCACGGACTTGCTCCCTTGCTGGAGCCTGATAAACTGCTCTTCCATGTCCTTCTGAGCAGTAGCTGGGAAGAATCTGGCATAGAAGCTCTTGGAGAATGTGTCCCAGGAGACAGGCTTCTCCAGTCTGGCCTCCTCAGCTAGCCACCAAGTTCTGGCTACATCTTTCAACTGAATCTTGGCGACCTCAACTTGGTTCTCCTTTGGTACCCTGGCTGCATTCAGCAGATCTGTGGTATCCGTCAACCATTGTTCAGCATCCAATGGTTTCTCTCGCCTCCCGTGAAGATGGCTGGCTGCAGCCTCCTGAAATCTGAAATATTCCCCGGCCTCTGTTCCTTCGGTGCTGCCAATTCTTGCCTGAGGAGTTCAGTCTGCTGTTGCTGGTTTTCCATCATGGTCTGAATGACCCTCAAAATATCCACATTCTCCCCTGTGGGTCCATTCGATGCTTGCCCCGAGTGGTTACGGCCCGTCCTTCGCTCCATACCGAGTTGGGGAAAGATAACTGGAATTTGGAAACAAATGGAAGGAGTTTAGGATACAAGGGAAGGAATCAAGAAGGAATCAAGGAGGACTTAATAACTTTGTATATTGTAGTTGGCATCAGCAGATTATTAAAATTTTCCGCTCGATTGTACTTCAGGTGTGAGAGCCTGGACTCTGATACCAACCTGTAACGCCCCGATTCCACGGATACGGGGACGTCACTGCGACGTATATACGTAGGCCAGAAATTGCCCCACACGTATATACGCTAAGCAAAAAGTACAACAAGAAACAAAGTACACGACAAAGCGTGGTATCAATACATATGCCAACACAAGGAGTACACATACAAAGTTATCACAGGATATTATAAAGTATTACACAATACATGTGTATTACATCATAACCAAGTCCAAAAGAAATATATACAAATATGTATACAAAAAGCTCACAAGTAGAAAGAGGATCTCGTGAGTCAAAAGGTAAGTCTGGCACGAAGGGACTGGAACTAGTCCGCCTGCTCGCTAAAGTAAGCTTGGTCCTCTGTGGATGGCTCCACCTCGTTCCAAGCTTCGGAATCTGAATATGCAAATCCAAGGAGTCAAGACATATAAACAATAAACGGACTACAGCCAAGTGGCTAAGAGACATGAATAAGTAGTATGAAACCATATAAGGAATATCAGCTAACAAGTATGAAAAGCATGAAGAGATAAAGTCCTAATACATTAGATTTACAGTTAACATCTTATTATTATTACTTGTCTTACGGTGATATCTAGCTATGTGACCCAGCGTCCCAGAGCACATAGATCCATATCCTAGTAAAGCAAGGTTGTTATTGGAAATCAGCGGTTGTATCGACGAACTATGTTTACAGTGGACCCCGTACATGCCCGGGATAACGGTCCAGGATTGTTCCGTTGCTTGGTGACGGAAGCCAGCCGCTAGGCTAAACAGGAGGGACTTATGTATGCCCTTAACATGATGGTACCAGTAATAGAGGGAGCAAGCACTCCCCTCGGTCCCCTGGAGGCCCACAGGTCAGACCGGAACATGAGTTGCACAACATTCCTAAAAACCACTGTAAACACGAACACATATCGATATCCGCATGTTTTCCCCCCGACCCATGTGTAAGTTGGTCCATTTTATGCAAAAGTCAAGTGTATCATGCTTGGTTCAAGTGATGGCATGATAAGTGGTGATATTCACATTTTAACAAGTTATGGAGCTATGATATGTAATAACAAGTCATGAAGTAATATGAGATAATGTCTATCAAGTAACATGTCATGTAGTACCAGTTAAGAAGCAAGAACAAGAATAATATGCCACACGTGTATCAACAATAAGATCCAAATTCAGAACAGAATCAACCAAGTCAAACAGTCAGAATTAGTCGACTAGGTGGAAGGGTTAGTCGACTAATAGGGGTCTTAAGTCGACTACTAGTCTGGGTGAGTCGACTAAAACTGGGAAACAGAGAGTTGGGTTCTGTTTCAGGGAAAGTTAGTCGACTAGGGTTGTAAGGGTAGTCGACTAACAGGGAACTACTAGTCGACTAATGGATACCTAAGTCGACTAAGTCTGAGATACAGAGAGTTGATGTTTTATTTCAGGAAAACAGGAGTCGACTGGGGAGAAATGGGTAGTCGACTAGGGGTCTCTAGTCGACTGGAAATCTGGTCTAGTCGACTAAAACTGTGAAATCAGAAAAGGTTAAGTTTCAACTAAAGTGGATTAGTCGACTAGTCCCTAGGTCTAGTCGACTAATCGTGGGAAAACAGCAAACAGAACAGATTTCTAGGGTTTTTGTTTGAGGGTCTAAAAATATGATTTTTATGTCACAAGTGTGCATGATTTGTCAACACAAGTACACAAAGGAGTTCACAAGTCTTGGTGAGTAGATATACTCACCTCGAACGGTTAATCGAAGTTCTATGCGAGTTCGGAAGAGATCGTAGTCGACGGTATCACCCACTCGATCCTTGGCGATACTTCCGACGAAGAGAGATGCGCTCCAAATTCAAGGTAGAGATGGTTGCTAGAGATGGAGATGAAAACCTAGGTGAGCTTTGGAGTTAGGGTTGAGTTTGAGATGGAGAAGGAAGAGGTGAGGGCTAATCTCTTGGTGAAGTGAAGAAAAAAGAGAAAAGAATTGTAAAGGAAAGTTTATATAGGATTTGATTTTTGTAAAGGAGATGCAATTAAAGAAATTGAGAGGGGTTTTGTGCAAAAAGGGGAGGTGAGGTGTCTCTCCTAGCCACCACTTGGCCGGCCATGGGAGAGAGAGAGAAGATGGGCATTTAATGAGGAAGTAGGTGAGAAAATTGTGTGGAGTTGAAATTTTGGAGAAAATGGAATTTTTGGAAAATGGGAAAAAACTTGTGGTTGTGGAGGAAAGAAATAAGGAAAGGAAAAAGAAAGAAATCATAAGGGAGAAGACATTTCTTCTTGGATTTAGAAAATAAAATATTGAAAGTACAAGTTCCCGGTTTAAGTCGAGGATGCGGAAAACATTTCGGGAAATACCGAAATCGTCCGAAATTCAGTATCTCGGAACGACTCGTAAATTTTACCAAAAATCAATAATAATATATGAAGACGTATAGTGAAATCCGTTTGAAGAAATACTTTATAGTTTTAAAACTAAAAATCACGGAATCAGTAATTTACCGACTCCGTTGAAATTTTCATAAATTCATAAAATTCTCAGAAAAAGTATTTAAGTAGGAAATATCATTCTAAGAAATAAGGTCTAAAGACTCTTCTAGAAATTCTTAACCGTTTGAAAAATAAAAATCCAGGAATCGATCAGCGACACTGGTCGACACCGGTTTTGAAGAAATTTATTTTAATTCAGGAAAAATCCAGAAAATCATAGAAAATCTAATATATTGGAAATGATATTTGAAAGTAAAATCGGTCAAATACAGGAAGTAAATCGAAAAATACGGTCGAAAAGCTGAATACGCAACTAAGTACGTATTCTGGGAACAGGGTATTACAAAAAATCATGTAAATCTTTTTTTATTTTTTTTATAAAGTTTATGACTATGCGTGTAAGAGTGGTCCTAGGCACTCTAGTTGCTTGAAAATTTAATGCATTTTGACAATAATATTTAAAACCTAAATTTCCACTGAAACTAAAAGATAAGTGTTCAACAAAAATATTCGTGCTAATTCAGTTTTATTTTTAACGTCAAAGTAATGAAATAATTGAGGAGGGTTATTTATAGCATACCTTGATATTTGAGATTGTATTTTTGTGAGACCGGCTTCACAAGGATGCGCCCTCTCTAAGTGCTTTCGATATGTCCAATAGTCAGTGGAAGAGAACCATTTATAACTCTTTGGACATTGCTTGCAACTTATACTAATGATTGTGCCCTCATCGTTCTTGACTTTCGTAAAATAATGCACGAAAAGATCGAACATTAATTTTTGGCTAGTGGTATCTTCTTCTTCGCCTCTATCGCCTTCTTAAGTTTAGAACCTTTGAGTTAGAATATGGACTTGCTCTTCTTTTTCAGGATGTTTTTCTAATTTCTCCTCATTAGCGTTCAACATTCAAGATGGTGTTGATTGCAAGTAATCGAAAATATCATCGGCAACGCCCTTATCCTTGTTCGCACGACGAACTTCCACTTGCTAGGGAGAGAAAAAAAATCGGAGACGAGATAACTTAGATTATGGAGAATTTTCTACAGAATTTTTTAGAGAATTTTGTAAAGAGGCTCGTAGAGAATTTTGTAGAGAGAGTTGTAGAGACTTTTATAGAGAGATTTGTAGAAAATTGAAAAGAGAATTATGGTATGAAAAATGAGAGAGGGGTGGGGGTATTTATACATTTCAAATTATATTTTTTAAAACTTAAAAAAAATTTAAAAAAAACCATCCCAACCACCCCCCCCCCCCCCAAAAAAAAAAAAAAAACGGTCCAAAAATTGGACCGTTGGGGCTGCCACTGCCAGCCTGCCACTCTTGGACCATTGGGGCTGCCACGTGCCAGCCTGCCACGCTGGTAGGCTGGCAGTGGCACCGCCCGAGCCAACGGTCGAAAATGGACCGTCAGTGTGGCCTTGGGTCGGCTGCGTGGCTAACTGGCCACGCAACCGGCCTCCAATGATCCATTTTTTAATCGTTGGAGCCCCAACCTCCTCTCCAACGAGCGGGGACGTAAAAAAAAAAAAAAATTTGTGGCCTCAGGGCCTAACCCCAAAGGCACCCTCGTTGGGGCGGGGCTTGGTCCCTGGGCCATTGGCCCTGCCAAAAAAGATTATGTGTTGCCTCTGGGTCATAGTGTTGTATGTGTTTTGAGTTGGAGGGAAAACTTGAGTTTCCCTCTTATTTGCTTTGGTTTTAGTCCCACGTTGGATAGGAGATGGGAGGTTAGGTAGTATATATACCAACACCTCTCATGCCTATTGTTATGAGTGTTGGGCCATGGGCCACATCCCCACACGCGCGCACACGCGCCGAACCGACCCGGGCCGGGTGCGGGTGGCGCGCGCCCACGACCTGCGGACACGAATGCAGTTCGATTCAGGGGCTTGTTGGACCTGCTACATTTTGTTTTTTATTTTTTTGTTTTTTATTTAAAATTCTGTTGAGATTTTTCGGGAATAGTTGGACCCGTTCAAGAGAATCGGATCTGCACGTTGTAACTACTCGCGCATGATCGCAGATTCTCTCGGGCTGTTTCAAACAGAAAGATCTGCATAGGGTTATAAATACCCTAGTTCTGCACGTATCTTTTACATGAAACAGAAATAATCCGCTCTCTTTCTCCCACATATTTCTTACATTCTGCTGAAAGAAGCTGTGTTCCTGCAATTGGTTTATGCTATTTTCCCGACGTCCTTTTTCTACTTACGGGCAACGAATCTCCATCTGAGCAGAGGCCTGACTCATCGTCCTGAGTTGGGTGCTGGTGTACTACTACCGGGGAGTTTTTAACCGCTAGAAGAGGAAGCCACGTTCAAGGTCCGGACGAGAGACCGGCCAACTTTCTTCTAGGCAGTGCGTCTGCACGACTACGTCCCCCAGGCCAGCTTTTTGCTTTCTTTTAATTCTTTATTTTAGTTGCATGCTTAGGACAAGTAATTTATTGAATTCAAGAAATATATTTATTGCATGTTTTAATTCAGTTAATATCCTACAATCTAGAAGAAAGTTGTTTGATAATTCTTGCAATTAAATTTAGAGAATTATTTCATGCAATATAGTTACTTGTCTGTTTCATGCAATTGATAATTTTCATGCAATTAAAATAAAACAGTCCCTGCAAGTAAAGATAATTATTTAAAATTATTATTAAAAAAAAAATCTTAAAAGGAAAATTTGCATTCTTACAGCTTTTATCTTATAAGTTCATATCTTATAAGTTCTTACTAATTTATTTAAAAGATTGGCATTAAAATTTTCATTTATCCTGAAAATATTTTCATTAACTTTTCATTGCAAAATTATTATATTAAATCTTTCCAAACTAATTAGATCTTATCTTAACATACTGTTCTAAATTATCCAATTGTAAGATTCCTTAAATCTGATCTAATTTTAATCTCTTTTATTTTTGCAAACAAAATCTATTTGTTCTAGTTATTATAAGGCCAAATATTTCATATAAGATCCAAGAAAATCTGAATAACTTTATTCTTTACAATTTATATTTAGTAATTATTATAAGGCCAATTCTTTTCATTACAAACTTTAATCATTTGTTTTCATTACAACATCTTATTAATTTTTTGTTACAAAAGAAAATCTTTTATAAGATAATTTAAATTATTTAAATCTTGTCATATTTATAAACTCATATTACAAGATTTTGCATACATTCATTAGTTAATTAATTGTTTATTTCTGCTATATTAGTTAACTAAAATAGAATTGTCTAAATTCTTGCAATTATCTAATCCCTTCTAGTTTATAATTGCATAGTTAAATTGCCTTTTGTTAATTAATTCCTGCTAGTTCATTTCTGAAATTTTAATTGGACTTATTGATTAGAAATTTAGAAGTATTAGTTTAAATTGAAATAACCTTTAGAAATCATTATTGTTATAATTTCGAATTAGGAAATTAAAAGGACAAGTTTATATCTTGTATCTTGTTATATTTTACTTGAATTATTTGCACATAATTAAAGAAAGACTATACATTATTTTATTCTGCAAACCCTAATCTAAAAGCTACCAACATAAACTAATTCTGACATTATTAAAATAATTTTGAAATACTGAATTCAGTAGCACATCCCGTCACTATGGCAAACTCTGATCATTCCAAGGGTGTCAAACCGGAGAAATACTCCGGCACATACTTATAAAGAGATGGGCAAACCAGATGAAGTACTGGTTAACCACTTTAGGTCTCATATCAGCCATAGATGACTCCATTCCTGCACCTTCTCCTAAACCTTCATCTGTTGGATCTTCTCCTGTTGAAACTCCTCCTACAACTCCTTCCTCCTACATCTATTTAAAACCTGAGGAAATAGACTACCATTGTCTCCATAGAATTCTTAGTGCACTCTCTGATAGTCTATATGACATTTATTATGAATATAAGAGTGCTAAAGAACTATGGAGAGCTCTCGAGGATGAACATGGCCTCGATGATGCTGGAATCGAAAGATTCACCTCCTCCTCCTTCAATAAATTCATGATGACCGATAGTAAACCTATCAATGATCAACTTCATGAATTTCAAGACTATATCCGACACCTTCAATCGAAAGGAAATCAATTCTCCGATGATTACAAGGTGTCTTGTCTTATTGACAAACTCCCTCCTTCCTGGTCAACCTTTGCTGGAGACCTCCGTCACAAGTAAGGTGACCTAACTCTTGTTCAAGCCCTAAAAGCGATTCGCATAGAAGATCAGCATAGGCAAACTCTAAAGCCAAGTCAGAAATGAAAGCTAAAGTGAACTTGGTGGAGGATAAGCCTAAGCGGAAATTTATGAATCCCAAGGGCAAGAAGTTCAAAAAACCCAATCATTTTCATTCTCTCCCCATGCAAATTCTTCTTCTTTCAAATCTTCTCAATCTTCCTCCTTCAAACCCAAAACCTTTGGCCAGAAGACTGATGGAAGATTCTGCTACGTCTGTGGAAGAACGAATCACATGGCGCCTCAATGTTTCAACCGGAAGAAAGAACCTGTCAAAGCTCAACCAAGAGGAAATGGAGGAAATGGCGGGCACAAGGTCAACATGGTGGAACTGGACTCCAACTCTTTTAGGTTAGATTCTTCTCTTCCAATTGTCAACTCTATCACCTTCTCCTCGGACTGGTGGTTAGACTCAGGAGCCAATATTCACATCTGTACTGATCGCTCCTGGTTTAAATCCTATCAGGAACAACGTGGAGGAAGCGTGAGCCTGACAGATGACTCTACCAGAGAGATAAAGGGAACTGGACGTATTGATCTCAGAATGACCTCAGGAAAAATTCTGACTCTTCAAGGCGTCCTGCATGTACCCACACTTCGGAGAAATCTGATCAGCGAGTCTTCACTTCTTAGAGCTGGCTATAGGATTGTCAAAGAATCCAATAATTTGTAATCTCTAAGTCTAATATCTTCATTGGAAAAGGTTTTTTTGTGATGGCCTTTTTCGTCTCAGTGTAATAAATTCTTCTGATAATAAAATTTCTAATCCTGTTGCTTTGAACATTGAGTCTTGTGATATCTGGCATGGAAGACTGAGACATGTCAACTTCAATTCTATCAAAAGAAAATGATTAACTTGAATCTCATTCCTAAATCTTCTTTTGACACATCTTCTAGATGTGAAATCTGTGTTCAGGGTAAGAATACCCGAAATCATTTCCTTCTATCACAAGGACATCTGAACCCCTTGAACTTATTCATAGTGATGTGTGTGACTCGAACAGAGTTCTCACCCGAGGCGGTAGAAGATACTTTGTGACATTCATTGATGACTACTCCAAATTCTGTCACACCTATCTTCTCAAATTTAAGGATGAAGTCCTCGATTGGTTTAAGGTGTATAAAGTCGAAGCTGAGAACCACGCGAAAAGAAGATCAAAATTCTAAGATCTGATCGTGGGGGGGTATACCTCAAATGATATGACAGAATTCTGCTAAGAACACGGCATTATTCATGAGGTAACTGCTCCCTACACACCTCAATCCAACGGTGTAGCTGAAAGGAAAAATAGAACACTGATGGACATGGTGAATTGCATGTTACTCAGCTCAGGTGCACCTGAAAACCTTTGGGGTGAAGCTCTCCTTTCTGCATGTTTTATACTCAATAGGATTCCCCAAGAGACTCCGATGTTACTCCATATGAACATTGGAAAGGGAGAACTCCTAACATTCAATTCTTCAAGGTTTGGGGTTGCCTGGCTAAGGTTTCAATACCAGAACCGAAGAAAGGAAAATAGGCCCCACGACTGTTTGCTATCTTCATCGGGTATGCACTAGATAGCAATGTTAACCGATTTCTAGTGGTTAACTCTGAGATCAGTGAAATATCCAACAACACCATCATTGAAGCTAGGGATGCTGTTTACTTTGAAAATATCTTTCCTTTCAAGTCTAGAATTCCTAGTGATCCTTCTTGCACTCCTTCTACCTCTGATATCCCTTCTTCTAGTTCTCCTTCTGTAACTGATTCTGAACCTAGAAGGAGCAAAAGACAAGAACTCTTACATCTTTCGGTGAAGATTTCTTTACCTATCTTGTGGAAGGTGATCCTAGCTCCTTCAAGGAGGCAATGGATTCTTCCGAATCTCCTTTCTGGGAAGAAGCCATTGACAGTGAGATCAAGTCCATAATGGAGAATAATACTTGGATTCTTACTGATCTTCCTCCAGGATGCAAACCTATAGGTTGTAAATGGATCTTCAAGTAGAACTCCGACCCGATGGCACTGTCAAAAAATACAAAGCCAGATTAGTTGCCAAGGGTTTCACCCAACAAAAGGGTATTGACTTCTTTGACACATATTCTCCTGTTGCCAGGATCTCCTCTATCAGAATCCTTCTAGCACTTGCATCAATTCATAACATGTTCATTCACCAAATGGATGTCAAGACTGCTTTTCTGAATGGCGATCTTGAAGAAGAAATCTATATGGACCAACCAGAAGGATTCATTGCCAAGGGACAAGAAAATAAAGTGTGCAAACTTGTGAATCATTGTATGGACTTAAACAAGCCCTAAACAATGGCATCAAAAGTTTAACAAAGTTATTGCACAATTTGGATTCACTGTCCATGAACATGACAAGTGCATATATTCTAAGAACTTTGGCAATGAGTATATTATCCTTTGTCTACATGTAGATGATATTCTTATCCTTGGAACTTCTCATGATGCAATCCAAGAGTAAGGATTATCTTTCCCAAAACTTTGATATGAAGGATCTAGGTCCTGCTGATATGATATTGGGAATGAAAATATTCAAAACCTCTAATGGAATTTCTTTGAGTTTAGCTCATAGCATTGAAAGAATGCTTCATAATTTGATTTTTATAACTCTAAACCAATTTCTACACCCTATGATTCTTCAATTGCTTTGAAGAAAAACACGGTGAGCCTGTGTCTCAACTGAAATACTCTCAATTAATAGGTTCACTTCTCTACATTTCTAACAGACTAGGCCTGACATCTCTTATGCAGTAGGTAGATTGAGTAGATATACTAGTAACCCTAATAGAGAACACTGGACTGCATTAGAGAGAGTTTTCAGATATCTTAAAGGCACAATTGGCTATTGTCTGACTTACACTGGATATCCTGATGTTATGGAAGGTTATAGTGATGCAACTGGGTCACTGATTCTAACAGTGTTAAGTCTACTACCGGATATGTATTCATGTTCGGTGGTGCTGCTGTGTCCTGGAAATCCTGCAAACACAACAGTGATTGCCAGAGCACCATGGAGTCCGAGCTCATTGCTCTGGTACAACTTGCTCTGAAGCTGAATGGTTAAAGGATCTTTTATCTGAATTCTCTATCGTGCCTAAACCCATACTTTCAATCTCAGTTCATACCGATTCAAGATCCACCATTAAGATTCTAAAGCAAGATAATACCATAAGAAGATGAACAGACATATTCAAATCAGCACTTAAATCTGTTCAGCGTCTATTGGGCAAGTTGTGCTTCTGACTTTGTAAAGTCCGAGAAGAATATTGCTGACCCATTGACTAAGGGTCTTTCTAGAGTGTGGTTCTAGAATCATCGAGGGAGATGGGGTTAAGCCCATAGTAGAGTTCACCGACAGCGGGAATCCAACCTACTTGATTGGGAGTTGATTCCATGAAAGAGGTTTAATGTGGTAGGACAAGCTGGACTGGTGATACTCGTGTGGAGCATCGACCCGGATAATTTATATCATGTATGTAGTATTGTAGCTACTACCACCTTCTCTATGATGACGATGCTCTTATAATACAACTAGGTAGGATGAGTTTAACTCTTAATAAGTCCAACGCATGTAGTGTGGAGGGTATACTATCCAGCTGTACTACCCTTGGAGGACTTACCTACGTGAGAGGAACCGTGATGGGGCCGCGTTTGGGGGGGGGCAGGGCTGACCCTAGAAACTCACATGAGTCGGTTATTGTGAGCATGGCCTTTAAACGCTCAAACCCGCTCGCTCAATAGATGGAGACTTACTGTGTGTGTATTCTATCAATATCTGTAAAAGAGGCTAGTTCCCAGGCGTAGTCCACTATGTCTCTCAGATGGCGATAAATTCACTAAGGAAGGTTCCAGGCGTAGTCCACCTGTCCCGAATTCACAGTATGATGTTGCCCGATTTCACTCGTGTTTTATGATCTGGTGATTTGATTGTCATTTATTATTGATTTGTTTTATCCTCTCTGAAACTCAAGTTTTGGGGGGAGTGTTGTATGTGTTTTGAGTTGGAGGGAAAACTTGAGTTTCCCTCTTATTTGCCTTTGGTTTTAGTCCCACATTGGATAGGGATGGGAGGTTAGGTAGTATATATACCAACACCTCTCATGCCTATTGTTATGAGTGTTGGGCCATGGGCCACATCCCCACACGCGGCGCGCGCGCGGAACCGAACCGGGCCGGGCCGGCCGGTGCGGGTGGCGCGCGCCCATGACCTGCGGACACGAATGCAGTTCGATTCAGGGGCTTGTTGGACATGCTACATTTTGTTTTTTATTTTTTATTTTTTATTTAAAATTCTATTGAGATTTTTCGGGAATAGTTGGACCCGTTCAAGAGAATCGGATCTGCACGTTGTAAACCACTCGCGCATGATCGCAGATTCTCTCGGGCTGTTTTCAACAGAAGATTTGCAGAGGGTTATAATACCCTAGTTCTGCACGTATCTTTTACATGAAACAGAAATAATCCGCTCTCTTTCTCCCACATATTTCTTACATTCTGCTGAAAGAAGTTGTGTTCCTGCAATCGGTTTATGTTGTTTTCCCCGACGTCCTTTTTCTACTTACGGGCAACGAATCTCCATCTGAGCAGAGATCTGACTCATCGTCCTGAGTTTGGTGCTGGTGTACTACCGGGGGAGTTTT
>JAVJIF010018945.1:0-59948 GCA_038442645.1 Agave tequilana
TGTATAAATAAAGAAAATTGAGAACAAAGGGCGTGCCCTTTGGGTACTTGAAGTTTTCGCGCGCGAAAAGGAGGGAACTATGCACGTACATACGTGCGCGCCGGCGCCGGCGCCGGTGCCGGGCCGGGTCGGGCACGGGCTCGGGTCCGGGTCTGGGTCTGGGTCTGGGTCTGGGTCTGGGTCTACTGGACCCGGGTTCAGATCTGAGTCTGAGTTCCCTACCTAGGTTGCGCACCTGTTGGACAACCAAAGGTTGCGAAACAGTCCGCTCCGCGTCAACGGTTGCGACTGTTGGGCTGCTAACAGACACGTCTGCTGGACCAAAGGTTGCAACCTTTGGTTCGGGTTCAAACCTGTTGGCCTCTCCTGGAAAGCTATATATAGCCCTCCATATTCTCAATTGAAACACACCAAGACAACAACAACTTCTCTTCTCTCTCTCTGAATTCTGAACTGCGAACTAAATTTGCATTCTGAATTGAAAAGTGGAGTTCTGAAGTGACTTCTCAAAAGGGAAGTGGGAAATCAGTGACTCGGTTTCCGAAGCAACTTCCAACGGAGATTCTGAAAAATTGTTCTGAAAGAGGAATCAGAAAATTCAACATATTTTTATAAGAATTATTGTCTGAATCTGGTACTTCTGAAGAAAGATATTCTTCAACCTTCCTTCGTCCTCAACAGTGGGTGCTCCTCCAGAAGAGTAAAGGCAAATATTTGTTTGAAATTTGTCCTTGTACCATTGCTTCAACGATCCTGTGAAGGTACTGGTTGATTACGGTTCGATCGTACGGTGATTTGGTAGTGCTATCCAAATACCGTGAAGAAGTGTTGTATCTTGGGAGACCAGCGTCCATTATCCCGTTAGCACCGGTGCGGGGGACGTAATTGTCTTAAGGAGATTCGCTCTAAGCGTACCTCACTTCAAATACTGTATAAGTGGATTAAGTCCTTTATACAGGGGATATACTTTACAGTATATCGAGATTGACTTAGATTCAGTCTAAGTACTGTATAAGTGGATTAAGTCCTTTATACAGGGGATATACTTTACAGTATATCGAGACTGACTTGGATTCAGTCTAATTGGTGTTTAACCAAGGAAGGAAATTGAAAGGTGGTTCTTAAATTAAGGAACGTTCTATTGAACGGAAAACCTCCCACCTGATATTTGCCGACCTGGCCAATTAGATTGTTGATATCTCAGTGATCTTGATTAGTTGTCAGATTGATTCTTGTTAAGCAGAATACCCAACATATATACCCTTTGAAAATATGAAATTTGAACGTACATCCATTTGTTAGCATCCGTACACATCCATTAATTAACTTTGGGTTAACTCTAGTTCATATTAAATATATACATACTAAGTTACCATTTTAATTCTTCTAAGTGTATTTATTTACAGGACATGGATATGCATGTTTCAATCTTCATTAGGACTTCTATGACTCTTTTAGACTCGATAAAATATACTTTAGATAGAACTCAGTTGAAGATTACGCAATTGTCAAGCCCTCTCAAAAATAATAGTGATATTCATATTTAGCCCTTACAATAAGATCAAAATTCCTTATTCATGTGTAAGTCTCTCTAAGATTTAGCAAGATTTTATTCTTTGTATATTATCTATGATAGTTGTGAAGGTTTTAATAACTTAACAAGAACTAAAACTAACACAGATTTACCTAAAGGACGCGAATGGATGCTAATATATGGGTATATATGTATGTTTAATATCTTTGAAGGTATAATACAATTAGTATTTTTCTGCAAAGTATATGATTGGTACTACTTTACATCATTTTTATGCTCCTATTTATCGATTGTTTGTATATAAAATGCTACTTGGGTATGTGATTGGGTGTCGATTCTACATTTTATTATCGTATTTTCTTACCAGTTTATGAATAAAATACCGCTTCTTACCCATGTTTTGGTCTCTCAAGCAGATTTGAAAGATAGAGGCAAAAGTGAAAATAAGAGCTTAATTAAACCTATTTTGGATAATTAATCCAGATTTCTTAGAGGCCAAGACAAAGAGCTTCTAGAATATTACATTGGATCCCCAAATTGAAGTTGTATATGGAGAAATATGGGTCAAAAATACGAAATTCTGGACATTTATATAAGCCTCTCAAAGCAAGACGGAGATGTGGCAAAAATATTGGGAGATAACTCCCGATATTGCCACGAAAGCACGGCAAATACATCATTTTCACGGCAATTCCAGGAAGGATGCTCCCAGATTTTGACGCATAGCATCCTCTCATCATCCCATGCCTCTTTTTGCCTATAAATACAACATTGATGAGTCAGAATATAAGAGAGGAGACAAAAATTAGGGTTTCTTCTCTTTTAGTGTAGCTTAGTGTAGGATTTTCTTCTTCTTTTGTATCTTTCTTTTCTTTATAGATCATGTATTAGGCTAGAGATAGATTCATGGGAGAAGAAATTGTTGATGTAATATATGAGTGATAAATTTAGAAAGCTTCCTCTTTTATTTGATGAAAGAGGCAGTCGTTGGGGTCGTAGTACGTCCACTTCATCAAGGCACCGAACTTCGTGTAACTTGAGCTTATTAGCCTTGTGGAGCAGGTGAAAAATTGTCTCCACTTGTTCATCTTTGTAGTATTACACCTTCTGCGGGAATTTGGATTCTTGGTTGTCACTAGCGCTGCCCCTCTTCTGTTTTGGTACAGCTTCCCCAGATAACTCGACTGCCATGGTTTATTTCTCTTTGATTGGAAAGATTGTAGCTGATTTCTCGACTATCTCGGCTGCTCAATAAGCTCTTTCCACATATGGGCTTTGATAGTGCCCATACAAACTTTCACTCTATCGAGGAATTTGTGTCGGCACGTCTGAAGCAATATGGCAAAGGCATGCCTGCGGGACACATGAGAGAGAGATTGTGGAATCTCTCAATATATTCTTGCACGGATTCTGCTCCTTTCTGGACCGTCAATAGGAGCTTGTCTATGGTCACCTCGGTGTCATCCTCGTAGAATCGAGAGAGGAATCGGGTTTTTAAGTCAACCCAAGAATTTATGGAGTTCGCAGGAAGACTCCTAAACCAGTCAAAAGCTATCTCCTTGAGAGTGCCAATGAACAGTCTAGTCATGATAGTATTATTATCTATTACATTACTAGTTTGAGACCGAAAGTAATAGATGTATTGGTTGTTGGGCGAGCTCTTGCCATCATATGTGTGCAATGTAAGTGGCTTGAGCTTTGGAGGGTATGGAACCGAATCCCATCCAGCGGGTAGGGATGAGTCATCCCCACTTTCTTCAGTTCATCTGAGCTAAGGATGTGATCTGAGCTTGGATGCCTTTGATCACGTCGGCATCGACAGAGGAGCCTTTCTTTGACTGTTCAGACTTGGGAGTTTGACTGTCGAGATTCTCCTCTTTATTACCAGTATTGTTATTATTGTTCCAGTTTTTCAGGAACTATGTCAGCATGCGCTGAATGTTATCCAAGGCTTCCGATGAGCCTTGGAAGTCTGTTCCCTGGGCCTCCATACGGCGGCAGAGATCATCATCAGAGTTATTGTCGGCCATATTAACCAATGCGAACCCAGTTTGGACAGAACTGACAGTCACAGAGAAAGCGTAACTATTGACTTCTCCTTCTTTGTCTGACCATTGGAAGAGGCTTCTCAACTGTTCCAGTGATATTGCCCCTATGGAAGCGGTGGGCTGTTCATAATCATAGAGTAGTGCTATCCTGGATCGAGCACCTTGGAAGGCGCCTTCTGGTTCAATAGGACCTAACTTAAGCCGAGGCTATAATCAGAATCTGGAGAACCAAATGAGGGAGCGCGAATCCTTTCTCTCCCTCTTCGGGATCATATCGGATCTCTACCTCTACTTGTCATGTTGATAGAAGCTGCAGCGAGGTGAGGCATCTTAGTAGCAGAGAGCAGAGCTCTCTGCGGTCGATCGCTCGGTCGACCAGGGCCATTTTCAGTGAGCAGAGCTCTTTGTCGGTCGACCGACCCTCCAGCCAAACAAGGCGTGCACGTTCTATGCACGTCGGTCGACCGCCTCCTGTCTCGGTCGACCGGCAGAAGCCAAAAACAGTATTTTTCAGGATTAAAAACTTGTGATTTTTCCTTTAATAAAATCCCATAAAATCTCTAAAAATCTACAAAAATAAGTCCAGTAATATACTTTGATAAACAAACATGTTTGAGTAAAAATCAAAACATGTTACAAATATTTTGAACTATTTTTGTAACTTGAAATTTTTGGCTTAAAATAAAAATCGTATTTTTCCAAATTAATTTTTCCAAAACTTCTCCAAATACAAAAACAAGATATTTTAAACACTTTTAAAACTTAGTGTGTATGGATATGATCCATTACACATACATGATGAAATATCTATGTTTTTGATAATAAGCACTAAAATGGTTTTGATTAAAACATATGTATATATGAAACTCCAAAAATCAAAACGGTATTTTTTTTCAAAATGAAAACTATTTGTTATTTTCCTAAATGAAAACTCTTTTATAAAAACTCATCTAAATCTTGTGTGTGAGTGTATATGATACTTGAGCAATCCATCAACTAATCTATCCTTTATATTTTATCTAAAACAAAAATCTTAATAAAACAAACCTAGACACAAGTTTTCTCTTGAAGGTCTTCACTTGAAGTCTTCTTCTCCTTCTTGACTTGGTCCAAACTATGATCCAATGAGCTAGACTTCTCTTGAGTACTTGATGTGGTCTTAATGCACAAGCTCTTGAATCAACACGTGCTAGCTCCAAAACTTGACTTTAAATCCTTTGTTGAAGCTACACACCTACTAAGATCTTGATCACATATCTGAAACTAATTAAACACAAGATCATTAGTACTATAACTACATGAGTTAATCATCATCAAAACTAGAGTGATGGGCCTTTGGGCCAACAATCTCCCCTTTTTGATGATGACAAAACTCATGGAGTTATATATGCATGGATTAAAGTTGAGCTTCATAGAAGCTCCCCTTTAACTCATGCATAACAATAAACAATAAGATATTCAATGAAGTATATGAAACTAAACAAACATATATGCATCAACAAGGTGAGAAAAACATGCAAACATCCAAAATCCTTTTACCAAAAACCTGTTGGCCCAAAGGCTTTCCACTCTAGTTTTGATGATGACTAACTCATGTAGTTATGTGTACTAATAATCTTGTGTTTTAGTCTCAGATCATTAATCAAGATATTAGTAGGTGATTTGCTTCAACAAGATGATTTGGAAGCATTCACATGTTGATTCAATAGCTTAAGCATCAAAGATGACATCTAGCACTCATTGGAGTCGAGCTTGGCGAATCAAGTTTTTGGATCGAGTCAACTTGGAGATTGCGCTCTACAAGAAGACTTAGGTATCCATAGTTTTTAGTTTGGGTTTAGATCTTAATTGTAAAGATTAGTATAGTATGATAAGCTCAAGTTCACAACACACATGTTTCACGTTTTGAATATTGTTTTTCGGTTTTTGGTTTAACCGATCTTGGTTTTCATGAATAGATTTTATATCAAAACAAGTTTACATGGTTTAGTGTATATATGATTTGTTCTATATACATGCATGCTTCTATTGCTTAAACAAACTTAGTTTGATATTCTATTTCATGTGTTTTATGTTTTGATATTTTTATCAAAACATTATTTTTGGACTTAATGACAAAAATCATGATATATATATGTTCCTTGTATATTGAATTTCTATTCATATACAATATGCTTCAAAGTGTTTAAATATCATATTTTTGTATCATGGATGAGTTTTAGACAATGTGTATTTTCTATTCAAAATACAAGGTTTCAGAAAATACGGTTTTTGATTTTTGGCAAAATTTCTATGACACAAAAATAGTCAAATATGTTTGAAATTTGTGTTAGGATTTTTAACACAAGTTGGTATTTCAATATAAAATGATAAACTATTTTTGTGGAATTTTAGAGATTTTGTGGGATTTATTGGAATATTTTTACCTCCGTTTTTCTGACCCATTTATAGGCTGACAGGCCTGGTCGGTCGACCGAAGCGGTCGACCGCACCAAGGGCCGGTCGACCGGTTCGGTCGACCGACGTGCACAGACCTGTGCACGTCTGCAGCCCAATGGGCCGGTCGACCGAAGCGGTCGACCGACGGAGAGCTGTTTGCTCTCAGGAATTTTCGGTCGACCGGACCGGTCGACCGGCAGCTGTAACGTTCGAAAATTCGAACGTTGGGCGGTCGACCGGGCCGGTCGACCGGCAGGCTATTTCTGGCATATATTCTGTAAACGGCTATTTTTCTAAATTGCCTATAAATACCCCATTTGAGAGAGTTTTTCTCTAAGAATTTTTGTGCGAATTTTTCCACTCTCTCAGGTGTTTTTGCTGCAATCAAAATAGTTTTTGGATTCAAATTGAACAATCTTTTTGGTGTTTTCTTTAGGGTTTGAAAAACCAAAGAAAAGGGATTTGGGGAAAAGCTTTTGAATTGAATCTCTATATCTTGATTTCTTTTATTTCCCAAAGATTTTCTTTGAGTTGCTGGTTTCAAATCCCTTGGTTTTCTCCACACTTGAGCTAAAATCTACTATCTTGTCTATAGGATTTTTTTTGGGAGAAAAGGAGATTGTTTGTGGTTGTTGCTTTAAACCACCAAGTAGCAAGAGATTGTTTTGTGGTAGTTGTTGGAAACCACTCAGTTGTAAACCTTACCTTTGTGTGGCTTTTGGGAGTGGTGTACTCCGGTGATTGTAACTGTCTGTGTGATAGTGAAGCTAGAATCCATCTGGGGATGGCGGGGATGTAGAGCTGGGTGCTCGAACCTCGAGAACATATCTTGGTGTTTGCGTTTGATCGATTGGCTCTCACTATCTCTATCTCTATTTACTTTGTGCCTTGCATTACTATTCATATTGTTCATCATATTTGCTTGGCTTGGTTGTGTGTGCATCACTAGTTGATCACACTTGAGTGCTCATTGCATTTAGTTTTAAATTCCGCATTTAGTTCATAGATTAGCATTGTCACCTATTCACCCCCCTCTAGGTGACTTTTCAATTGGTATCAGAGCTAGCGCTCCTGATATTTAGGTTTAACCACCTAGGAGTTAAGATCTTGGTTTGCTAATCTTCATTTACATTATCATTTGCACACATATTAGTTTGCACTCATGGCTAGCCCTCCTATGTTTGACCATTTTAGACTTGATGCTTGGAAGGTGGACATGACTAGGCATTTAAAAACTCTAGGTCATCTAGTTTATCAAGCCATCACTATAGAATCCCTCCCTAATAGTAGCAAGCATAAGAAGGCCAATGCATTAGCCTTAGGACACTTCTAGCATCTCTAAATGAACATCTTTTACCTATTTTTGATCGCTATGATTCGGCTTTTGCAGTTTGGAGCATCTTGACTTCTCCCGAGCTTCCAAGGATTATCAACAACTTGAGGAGATCTAAAAGAGAAAAGTCCGGAGAGCAATGCCTCATGGTCCAAGGGAAGAACTCCCTTGAGGTACAATCGGATTCTCATATTGATGATAGCTCTAGTTCCTATTGCCATGGTTGTTTTGAAGTTCAAACTTTAAATATGGAACTTGTTCAAAAGCTTGAGAATTTGTTAGAAGAACATGATTTGTTGAAAGATGATAATCTTGTTTTGAAAAATGAATTAAAGGATTTATGTTCTAATTTTGAATTGATTTGCAAGAGAAAGAAGAGATCACTAGTGAACGTGACTCACTACAATCTCAACTTGAACTTGCACTTAAAGAGATTGAAGATTTGAAAAACAAAAATGATTTTGATGATGTTGTAGAACACAATGAGGTTTTGTCTTCTAGATTGGATCTTGTTTTCAAAGAAAATCTTACTTTGAAAAATAAAATTGATTCAATTATAAAAGAATTGGATTTGGTTTTGATTAAAAATAAATCTTTGCAAAATGAGATTGATATTCATGTTTGTCATGCTAATGTAGCTTCTACTTCTTGCACTCCTATTGCATGTTCCACTTTATCTTCTAGCATTGAAAATGACATAATTGATTTGAAGAAAAGTGTTGATAGTTTGGACTCCACTTTGAGCCATTGTGCCATGAATCACACACGTTTGGAAACCTTGGTTCGCAAGAAACAAGTTCCAACCTTGCATGCACACCCATCTAGGCATACACATGCTTCTCATGATCACCATCATCATATGTATGCTCACGTGTACACATGTACACATTGTGGTCGAAAAGGCCACCTTGCTAGATTTTGCTATGATAGATTACATTTTGAAAATTTAGCAACTAATCTTGTTTGGGTTAGGAAAGATACTAACCCCCGTGGACCCACAAGAAAATGGGTACCAAAGACCACCTCTATGCTTTTTGATGTAGGTGGGAGCTCTCGCATCACGTGAGGGTTTTGGTGCCTTGAGGTGGATGCGTTCCGAGCTTGAATGAGAACCATTTGGATGCTTCACTCTCAAGGAGATTTGGTGGAAGGACCACCGTGTTTTGGAGAACTAGAGATGCACCTTCATCGGTTTTGGTATCATTCTCTAACTCCCATTTTTATTTGCATGCTTTTAATATTCATCTATTTATAGCATGTCATGTTTTGTTATTCATTATGCCTATGCCATGCTTATTAGATTAATGTTATACATGTTTAGTTCCTTGAGCACCCATGTTTCATGTGGATCTATATTTAGTGTCTCACCTTGTTTAAACTAACATGTATGCTTTAGATCTAATGTACATGCATATGCACAATGATCATATGATTTTGTGTTTAATGATTCATGTGTTGATTAGTATGTTCATTGCTATACATGTATTGGAATTTGTAATCACCATTGTTTACATGATTCCATATTTTGTGTTTTCACAATTGTTTTGATATTATGTATATCTTGATTCTTATAGCATATAAATTTACATAAGGATCATTTTTAGAATAATTGTTGATTTATGACTTGTTTTATGCTTTATGATTTGAATATATGCTTAGATGTTAGTTTTCATGAAAACTAGGAGTTATACTTGTACATAGAATGGGCCACAAATAAACCTTTATATATGTTTGTGCTTGGATGCCTATTTGTACCCATTATATGTACTAGTATAGTCTAGTTTTGATGATTCATGCATTCATACATGTATTCCTCATTTTTGATATGTTTTATGATCATGTGTTTTCTACGATAAAGTGTTTTCACTTCATGTATATGTCTATTTTGCCAAATCTTAAGATATACATGTATGCCCCTTGAGTCATTTGCCTTTCATGCAAATCTATATTTTGGACTCAATTGTGTTTAGGGATATGTATGTATACTTTTGCTTTGTCTAAACATACATATACCTTGAAATATAAATTGACTTTTAATGAAGAGTTTAGATTTTCATGTTTTAAAGTGATTTTCATGATTCACTTATGATTCATATTTTGATGATCTATATATTGAGCTTGATTATACTTTTTCATGATGATATGTATCTCACATTACACTTGTTCACTCACTTACTTGTTTACTCATGATTTGTTTTCATGAGGCTATGATTTGGGCTTTATGGAATTTGAGTGTTTAGTGATCATGTGATTTTCATGTTTCATGAAAAATATTTTTGTTATTCCTTACTTGAAGGATTTCGCACTAGTTAACAAGTTTTCCATTTAACTAGTTGCGATATTCCTTTCTTTGGTAGTGATTTTCAAACGAACTATAATTTCAAATCTATTTTGAAAACTCCTACCATCTATGGGCGGTTGGATGGGAGATCATGTTCATGTATGCTTTATAATGAAAATCATTTTAAACTTGCACATGATTGGGTGGTAGTTGATATGAGATATACACTTGATCTTATTGTTGTTTCAATTGATATCATTGAACTCTTTCAATTGGTATCAATATGACATCTTTTTGTATACTCATATATGTTTGTATTTTATATATGTATGCTTGCACTTCATATAGTATCAAATTTCAATGATATCTATCTTTGACATACATATATAGATGATTTATTTGTGCTTCAAGATATCACAAATTTTGTTTATGCTTAGCTTGAACTTTTCAAATTGAAACAATGTTAAAGCAAATTTTCAATTGAGTTAATTTTCAATTGGTATCTTATTTCAAGCATATGCATATTTTCATTTGGTATTTCATAAAGGGGGAGAAAACTAGTATTTTATTTTTTAATTGGCATCTTATCTCTCATTTGATATTTTGTTTGGTATTCCACTCCCTTGCTTTATGATAGAAAATAAAGATTTCATTTGGCAAAGAATAATTGTTTCATTTGGTATCAAGATTTGTTTTTAAGGAAATTCAAAATTAGTATTGTTTAATTCCAATATTGGTATCTAGTTTGTTTGTTTACAATTGGTAGGTTATTTGTTACTTACTAATTGGTATCAAGATTTTCATTTTTTTGTGTATTCAATTGGTATATGTTCTCGTTTTGATTGATTTGTTGTTTTTCAATTGGTATCAATATACACTTCATTGCCACATTTTTTTGGTATCATTTTTGATTTGACCCTTTATTAGTTCTTTGCTTTGAACAAAAAGGGGAGAAAAATTTATTGTTTTTGCTTTTATTTTTAACCCTTTTTGATGATTGACAAAAAGGGGGAGAAGAATTTGAGTTTTATATGCATATTTGTGTTTGCATATAGTTTACATTTGATGAAAAGAAGCCTTGTTTATATGCATGTCTATGCTTGTTTTATGTGCATGTTTTATGTTTCATTTTTATTGGTTTTTTTTATTGGTATCAAGAGCATGTTTTGATATTGTTTTAAATACATATAAACGTGTTTTAAGAACATTCATTGCATATCCTATATGTTTTATTGTTATGCATGAGTTAAGGGGAGCTTCTTTGAAGCTTTACTTTAATCCATGCATATATAACTCCATGAGTTTGTCATCATCAAAAAGGGGGAGATTGTTGGCCCAAAGGCTTTCCACTCTAGTTTTGATGATGACTAACTCATGTAGTTATGTGTACTAATAATCTTGTGTTTTAGTCTCAGATCATTAATCAAGATATTAGTAGGTGATTTACTTCAACAAGATGATTTGGAAGCATTCACATGTTGATTCAATAGCTTAAGCATCAAAGATGACATCTAGCACTCATTGGAGTCGAGCTTGGCGAATCAAGTTTTTGGATCGAGTCAACTTGGAGATTGCGCTCTACAAGAAGACTTAGGTATCCATAGTTTTTAGTTTGGGTTTAGATCTTAATTGTAAAGATTAGTATAGTATGATAAGCTCAAGTTCACAACACACATGTTTCACGTTTGAATATTGTTTTTCGGTTTTTGGTTTAACCGATCTTGGTTTTCATGAATAGATTTTATATCAAAACAAGTTTACATGGTTTAGTGTATATATGATTTGTTCTATATACATGCATGCTTCTATTGCTTAAACAAACTTAGTTTGATATTCTATTTCATGTGTTTTATATTTTGGTATTTTTATCAAAACATTATTTTGGACTTAATGACAAAAATCATGATATATATATGTTCCTTGTATATTGAATTTCTATTCATATACAATATGCTTCAAAGTGTTTAAATATCATATTTTTGTATCATGGATGAGTTTTAGACAATGTGTATTTTCTATTCAAAATACAAGGTTTCAGAAAATACGGTTTTTGGTTTTTGGCAAAATTTCTATGACACAAAAATAGTCAAATATGTTTGAAATTTGTGTTAGGATTTTTAACACAAGTTGGTATTTCAATATAAAATGATAAAACTATTTTTGTGGAATTTTAGAGATTTTGTGGGATTTATTGGAATATTTTTACCTCTGTTTTTCTGACCCATTTATAGGCTGACAGGCCTGGTCGGTCGACCGAAGCGGTCGACCGCACCAAGGGCCGGTCGACCGGTTCGGTCGACCGACGTGCACAGACCTGTGCACGTCTGCAGCCCAATGGGCCGGTCGACCGAAGCGGTCGACCGACGGAGAGCTGTTTGCTCTCAGGAATTTTCGGTCGACCGGACCGGTCGACCGGCAGCTGTAACGTTCGAAAATTCGAACGTTGGGCGGTCGACCGGCAGGCTATTTCTGGCATATATTCTGTAAACGGCTATTTTTCTAAATTGCCTATAAATACCCCATTTGAGAGAGTTTTTCTCTAAGAATTTTTGTGCGAATTTTTCCACTCTCTCAGGTGTTTTTGCTGCAATCAAAATAGGTTTTTGGATTCAAATTGAACAATCTTTTTGGTGTTTTCTTTAGGGTTTGAAAAACCAAAGAAAAGGGATTTTGGGAAAAGCTTTTGAATTGAATCTCTATATCTTGATTTCTTTTATTTCCCAAAGATTTTCTTTGAGTTGCTGGTTTCAAATCCCTTGGTTTTCTCCACACTTGAGCTAAAATCTACTATCTTGTCTATAGGATTTTTTTGGGAGAAAAGGAGATTGTTTGTGGTTGTTGCTTTAAACCACCAAGTAGCAAGAGATTGTTTTGTGGTAGTTGTTGGAAACCACTCAGTTGTAAACCTTACCTTTGTGTGGCTTTGGGAGTGGTGTACTCCGGTGATTGTAACTGTCTGTGTGATAGTGAAGCTAGAATCCATCTGGGGATGGCGGGGATGTAGAGCTGGGTGCTCGAACCTCGAGAACATATCTTGGTGTTTGCGTTTGATCGATTGGCTCTCACTATCTCTATCTCTATTTACTTTGTGCCTTGCATTACTATTCATATTGTTCATCATATTTGCTTGGCTTGGTTGTGTGTGCATCACTAGTTGATCACACTTGAGTGCTCATTGCATTTAGTTTTTAAATTCCGCATTTAGTTCATAGATTAGCATTGTCACCTATTCACCCCCCCCTCTAGGTGACTTTTCAAAACCTTCTCCCCCTTTTTGTTTAAACTTTCAAAAACATTCTCCTCATTTTGTGAAACATAAGATGCATAAACTCAATATATGCAAAAACTCAAATAAGCATATATAAACTCAAAATCTTTCTCTCACTTTTTGTCAATCATCAACAAAGGGGTAAAACAAAGCAAATCAATAATAAGGATATATATGCGATATACATTCATGAAGGGGAAGACGCTAACTTAGCTTCCCTGCATACATACATTACATGAAGAAGGGATGACAAGCCCTAACTCACATAACGCATAATATACAATGCATAAGTGGAGATGTTAAGCTTCCCCTACACACGTGTATTACATAAAGAAGAGATGTCAACCTCCTCAATATAAGATACACTAAATATGAATATATATGTAGAAGAGATGTTAAGCATCCCTTGCATATATGCAATACATATCAAAACATTTTTAACACAAATTACTTAAACATATTTTGAATACTTTTAATTCAAATTTTAAGGTACCATACACAAAATTTTAAGATACTAATTGTAAATAAACAATCCAAATTTTGAATTTTTCTTAAATCAATAAATCAATTTGAGATATCACAAGAATTTTGATATCATATGAAATTGGAAATTTGTAATACCAATAGAAATTGAAACACTTGTACATTTTTATATCAATGAAAGAAAATATTTTGAAACAAATACCAATTGAAATATGCGGTAAATTTTTTATACCAAATAGGTAAAACATATTGATACCAAATGAAATTTAAACCCAATTGGAAATTGAAACATATTGATACCAATTGAAGTATATTGAAATATATTGTAAATTTTGATATCAATAAAAACACCAAATGAAATAATGCATAAGCTTGTTAAAATACCAATTGAGATGCCAATTGAAAAATAAGAATTAAATTAAGCTTAGTATAAACAAACTTTGTGCTTTAAACATGTAAATATATGGTAAATTAAGCACAAACACATCATATATATGTATGAAAAGAAAATACCAATAGAAATTGATATTATTTGAAATTTAAAGCATACATATATAGAAACAAATTCTGAGTATACAAAAAAAATGTCAATTGTGATACCAATTGAAACTATGATGTGAATTAAGTATATAACTCAAAAAGATCCATCCTTTTCATGCACATGATAAAAGTTTTTTTAATTTGAGCATACAAGGCATGGTCGCCCATCCATCCGCCCTTAAAGGGGTTGGTAGGGGTTTTCAAAAACAAAAGTTTGAAAATATTTTTATTGTGAAAATACTACCAAATGAAGAATAAATAACTAGTTAAAGTAAATTTTGAAAAACTAGTTAAAAATCCTTCAAATACGAAACCAAACCATATGTATATCATGAAACATACTAAATACATAGGAGTTGACACTCGAAATCTATAAAGCACAAAAGTTCTCATGAAAATAATGTCATGAGTAAACAAATGAAGTGTGAGTACACAAGCAACATGTGAATAGTATTTTCATGAAACTAAGCAATAAAACTCAAAACATCAAACATGTGAAAAACATGAAAATTCATTTTTCATCTAAAAACAAACTTCTAGGTATATGTATGTTTTATCCAAAACTAACAATATGCATACATATCCCAAAAATAAAAAGAATCTATGATATAATTTGCATGAAGGCAAGAGACTCAAGGGTATACATGTATATTTATTAGTTTTGGATAAAGATTACATATACATGAAGCAAAACAAAAATAGGCAAAACAAGTATAAATGAGAGAATCATCAAAACTAGGCTATACATGTGCATGTAGTGAGTACAAATGAACAATGAAGTACAAACGTATATGAATCAAATGTTACTCACTACTTGTACACGTATATACACAAGTTTTGATAAAACTACATCTAAACAAGTATTTACCCATAAAGCACAAAACATGATTATTTTATCATAAAACTAAAACATGCTAAAAATCATCAAATAGAAAGGCATGTAAATAAAATAGGAGTTTAGAGATAGTTATCAAATCAAAAGAACTATACTCTAAGTCTCCAAAACATGGTGGTAGTCCCACCAAACCCCCTTGATAGCGGTGCATCAAATGTATGTCCATCTAGTCCATGTGCAACCACCACCAAAGCACTATTCCTCTCACAATGTGTACACTTGTGTACTCTAGTATGCATATGAGCATGAGTGTGATCATGACGTGCAAAGTGTGCATATGCATATTGTGGGTGATGTGCATGAGTATGTGGAGCTTGTTTCCTTTGAAACAAGGTTTCCAATTTAGAATGGTTAAATGCACATTTGCTCAAAGTTGAGCTCAAACAATCTATTTTATTTTTCAAAAATTTAACTTCATTTTAGTAGTAGCATGAAGAGCATGGTCAACAATCTTTTTCTTTCTAGAAACATTTTCTTTTTCTTTTGAAATAACTTTTCTTTTCAAGGAGTTGTTTTCATGTAAAGCAATTTCTTTTTCTTTTTCCACCAAAATAATTTTATTTTTCAAAGCATTATTTCCTTCACAAATGTTTTTTAGTTTAGAAAATAAGGAAATATTTTCATTTTTCAAACAATCATTTTCTTTTGAATTGTTTTCAAATTTATTTTAAAAGAATTTTTTTCTTATAAAATAGAATCATATCTCTTTTTCAATATCTTATGATCCTTTTTAAGCATGTCATACTTTTCAAGAAGTTGTTGACAAAAAGATGCAAGTTCATCATATGGCATATCAACATTCTCTTCTAGCTCGGATTCGGTATTTACCTCAAGGGGGTTATTCCCTTGGACCATGTAGCATGCGTTGGAAGCTTCACTTCCAACATCCGAGTCGCTCCCCGCATAATATTGCTTTTGTTCGCCAAGGGAGACTATAGAATTCCAAACTACAAAAGCCGAATCAAAATTAGCAACCCTAAATAAATATTCATCATTTAGGGTACATTTCAAAGCATGAATGGCTTTTGAGTTAGCCTCAATATACTTGCTATTACTAAAGTATGAATCCTTAATGGTAGCAAGATAAACATGTATGCCTAGGCCTTTGAGGTACATAGACATCTTAACTTTCCAAGTTTGGATGTTAAGAATGTCAAAAGTGGGAGGTGACATGAAATCCATGTGTGTGTATAAATATTGTGATTAGTTATAAATGAGGATCTTTAACTCTAGGTTGTTAGACCCAAATAAAGAGCACTTGGCTCTGATACCAATTGAAATCACCTTGAAGGGGGTGAATAGGTGACTAGCTAATCTAAAGGTCAATTAATGCGGAACTAAAACTATTTATACAAACTAAAAATTCTTAAGCTAAACACACCAAGTATAACCTAAGAGTGTAGCTGAATTCCCCGTGAAGGGCTCTGGACTAACTCCTCAAGATTCCTCTAGATAAGAGTTGAGGTGCCGCTTTGACTCTCTTGGTTGAATACAATGTATGAGCAAACAATCCCAAGCATGTAACAATATAGCACAATATATATCAAGCATATAAAGATAAAGACAATACAAGCATGCAAGATATAAAGACAAGTGAGAGATAGAGAGAGCAATCGCAAACACAGGAGATTTGTTTCGAGGTTCGAGCACACTTGCTCTACGTCTCCGCCTTCAACACTATGAAGGATTTCCACTAAAAACGATTCCACCGGATCACTCGGTGCCGCAACACCTACAAGCGAGTTCACACTAGAACTCCTTTGGACTCTCTAGTCCCCTCTTGTTCCCGCAAGAAAACACACCGCAAGCACACTAGCTTGCTGAGGCCGCACCTCTACAAAGAGCTCTCACTAGAACTCGAAACACCGCGAACCCGTAAGTCCGCCTCCTCAAAGTACAAAGATGAAAACTTTGGTGATCACAACACTTTGATCACCTAAAATCCTCTCACAATAAAAATCCCTATAGGATTATATAGCAATGGATAGCTCAAGTGTTTGTGAGAAAACTAGGATTGAATTTATGGTGGAAAACACAAGAAAATCACTTTTGAAAACTCTTGATAAATTCTCCTTTTGATTTGAAAATATTGGCTCTAAAACTTGTGGAGAAAACCACTGAAATAGGTGTGCAAGACTAGCCCAAAAACTCTCTTGAAATCTTGTAGAAAACAGTCCATGGGAACCCTTTTATAGGCTCCTCAAAAACTAGCCGTTGCAGGCCAAGTCAGCAGTCTGGACTGCTGGCGATCGACCGCCCGGTCGACCGGCTAACGGTCAGATTTCTGACCGTTGGGCCAGCGGTCGACCGGCCGGTCGACCGTGGCCTGGATACAGATAGCAGAGCTCTCTGCTGATCGACCGCCCAGTCGACCGGGGCCATTTTTAGAGAGCAGAGCTCTCTGGCGGTCGACCGGCCCTCCAGCCAAACAAGGTGTGCATGTTCTGTGCACGTCAGTTGATCGCTCAGTCGACCGACTCCTGTCTCGGTCGACCGTGCGGTCGACCGGCAGAAGCCAAAAACAGTATTTTTTTCAAGATTAAAAACTTGTGATTTTTCCTTTAATAAAATTCCATAAAATATCTAAAAATCTACAAAAATTAGTCCAGTAATGTACTTTGACAAACAAACATGTTTGTGTAAAAAATCAAAACATGTTACAAATATTGTGAACTGTTTTTGTAACTTGAAATTTTTGGCTGAAGACAAAAATCGTATTTTTTCAAATTGATTTTTTCAAAACTTCTCCAAATACAAAAAGAAGATATTTTAAACACTTTTAAAGTTTAGTGTGTATGGATATGATCCATTACATATACATGATGAAATATCTATGTTTTTGACAATAAGCACTAAAATGATTTTGGTTAAAACATATGTATATATGAAACTCCAAAAACCAAAACGGTATTTTTCCAAAATGAAAACTATTTTGTATTTTTCCTAAATGAAAACTCTTTTATAAAAACTCATCGAAATCTTGTGTGTGAGTGTATATGATACTTGAGCAATCCACCAACTAATCTATCCTTTATATTTTATTTAAAAACAAAAATCTTAATAAAACAAACCTAGACACAAGTCTTTTCTTAAAGGTCTTCACTTGAAATCTTCTTCTCCTTCTTGACTTGGTCCAAACTATGATCCAATGAGCTAGACTCCTCTTGAGTACTTGATGTGGTCTTGATGCACAAGCTCTTGAATCAACACGTGCTAGCTCCAAAACTTGACTTTAAATCCTTTATTGAAGCTACACACCTACTAAGATCTTGATCACATATCTGAAACTAATTAAACACAAGATCATTAGTATATAACTACATGAGTTAATCATCATGAAACTAGAGTGATGGGCCTTTGGGCCAACAGATTAGTTGTACTTCTTCTTCTTCTTCTTTTGTATTTTTCATTTCTTTTAGATCTTGTAAAAGTGAAGAGAGTAATTTTTAGGATGAAAGTTGGAGTTCTTATAATGGAGAGTGACACTCTATGAAAGGTTCTCTCTTTATCTCACTTGTCTTTTTCTCTCTAACATTTTACATGCTTAGCTAATTTTCTCTTATGGCATCTAACTATTAATTAGTAACTTGCTAACTCCTTACTTGATAATCCACATGAATCTAATAGTCTCTACTTAGTCTTGCTCTAGTAAGAGCCATTGATGGCTCATGATGATCAATTCTAACACTCTAACATCTAACTCTCTAGCAAGTTAACATTATTTTATTTCATGCTTGTTCTATCTTAGTTTTGATGATTTAAGTGTAGATTACACTTATTTGTTGAGTTTGGATGTGAAAGTAACTTTATGGGTCATGCTTTGTAAAACTCTTGAACCAAGAGCTAGTGATGGGCAAGGATACAAGTGTGACAACTATCACTAAGAGGTTAGCATGGTTAGTGGAGTCATTAATAGTTAGTAGCCATGAGTTTTCTTTCTTTTTTACTTTGTTTTAGAAATATATCAAAATCACAAATACCTTCTCTTTAATGTTTCTATCTTTGTTTTTACCGTACTCTTCTCTTTTCATTCTTTGTTTTCTTTTCTTTTAATTCTTTGAAACATAGAAGAACCGTTAACACACGTGAACATACAATAATGCTTCTATCGCCTTCTGTCCTTGTGGATTCAACCTATTTAGTCTCTATGTTATAACGGATGTATCGAGGAAGCCAAAGCACACCACTTTAATTTCTAATTTCAAAACGACACTTTTTGTGTAAGGTTTCACCCCGATCAGTCATCAGTCCATTCTTGCAATAATCAATTGCTTCTCAAAATGGGCTGAAACACGCTCGCTGAAGTTAAAACCATTAACGTGGTTACTTCATCAAACACTATGTCATCCACCAATTTGGTATTCCCAGAAGGATCATCCACGACAATGGTCCCCAATTTGTAAGCCAATCATTCTTTCGGTTCTACGACAAATACCACATACAGAATGTGGCTTTGACTGCATACAACCCCGTCGCAATGGTTGGTAGAGTGCTCAACAAGAAAATCATCAAGCACCTCAAAAAGTATGTCTCATCAAGCAAAAGAGATTGGAATGAGAAGCTCAGTGAATATTTTTGGGCCTACCTAACAATGGTCAGAACCCCTTAGGCAATATGCATTTTTCTCTGGCCTATGGATGTGAAGCAGTCATACCCCTAGAGATACAAATACCATCACTTCGTGTTACCTTGACAACCAAGATGATAGATGGAGACAACGATCGGCTACTTCTCCAAGAGCTTGAAGCGCTAGATGAGAAATGACTGTAAGCTCAGCAGCGCATCAAGCTATATCAAGCTTGAATCGAAGGACTTCAACAAAAAGGTCAAAGAGAGAGTCTTCCAAAAGGAAAACTTGGTTTTAGCTGTCAGGCGACCCACGGTAATGACACACAAAAAACCCAAATGGAAAGGAGGACTTTTTGTAGTAGAGACAGTCTATTCAAATGGAGCTTATCCCTCGCAAATCTAAATGGTGATACGCTCATGATGCCGATCAATGGCAATTTCTTAAAAAAGTACTATCCATGGTCACATTAACATTATACCTGTAATCAAATAAGTACTCTGATTTATCAATTGGATTAGGTTTGGTATCCAAAATGTTTGGTAGAACGCCAAAGAAGAGTGTGCTCTCTCAAAAGGATTGCATCATAGCTTTCTGACATCGAGCCAGACTAATGTGGGGAGACCATGATGCATGATATCAATATTGAAGAAATGGTCATGATGGCTTGCAGAGAGTTTAATGTGACCAGCATCTACTTCCAATTTGAAAGAATAGGTCATATTTTGAGGTCGAGCATGCTTAGGCAACGATTTTATGTACTCTTCTTCTTGATCGTTCCTTTCAATCCAAAAGGATGGCTTTGTTAGCCTGACTTTTTCATATGTAATGGTGACATATCTCCAATCACCTATTCCCCCTTTCGGCAGATCTTGCTTGGCTTCACAACTATTTTGCCCAAAGAATAAAGCAATTTCTGTAGTCTATTTTCTACAAACTGATTGAATGAGCTTATCTGATGACTTATCAAGCCAAATTCATTGAAGAAGGCTTGTGATGCATTTTTGCAGAACCTTTCCAATGATTCTACATTCATATCAAGGTTTGGTGATTAGTTAGTTGAAGGCTAGGGAATGCTAATTTCCCTATAAATTCCCCATGGAGTTTTACATATTCGTCTCATTCCCCAGCAAGGTCTTTTATTGTCATGTTAACAATTACCTCTGACAACTACCTCATGAAATGATGATTTCTCAATGAAATCCCTACGGAGTCTCTAATGTCATGTTAATGATTACCTCTGACAAGCTCCTTATAAATTTCTGTCAGAGTCTATAATTATTTGTTCACCCCTCAGTGAACCCTTTTCAGACTTTAGTGGACTCTCTTAGTTATCATGTTAATGATTATCTATGGCAACTCTTTTTGAACTCCACAAGGAACGCTCAAATTCCCCACAGAGTTCCTATTTTATTCCCCCAGTAAGATACTCATTTTTACCGTTATATCCAGTTCGTCACCTCGAATGGCCTCTAAATCTGGTCACTCCTAGTCGATTATATCCAGTTTGTCACCTTTAAACTGATAGGCGCTCAGATTTCATCCTCAAGTCCAATGAGAACTCTTTTTTGTTACATGTCCAGTTCGTCACATCTAAAAGTAAAGGCTTTGAATCCGGTGACTCCTACTCGATTATGTCCAATTCATCACCTCTGAACTGATAGGTGCTCAAATTTCATCCTCCAATCCAGTAAAGACTCTTTTTTGCTTTCATGTCCAGTTTCATTACCTATGAACAGTAAAGGCTCTGAATCTGGTGACTCCTAGTCATTTATGTGTATTAATCACCTCCGAACTGATAGGTACTCAGATTTCATTCTCCAATCCAGTAAGGACTCCTTTTTGCTATCATGTCCAGTTCATCACCTCTGAACAGCAAAGATCTGAATTCAGTAACTTCTAATTAGTTGTGTCCAGTTCATCACCTCTGAAGGTGCTCTGATTTCATTCTCCAGTCCAAGGACTCCTTTTTGTTGTCATATCCAGTTCGTCACCTATGAACAGCAAAGGCCTGAATTCGGTGACTCCTAATCGATTATGTCCAGTTCATCACCTCCAAACCGACAATGCCCAGATTTTAACCTCCAGTCCAATAAGGACTTCTTTTTGCTATCATGTCTAGTTCGTCACCTCTGAACAACAAAGACTCTCAATCTGGTGACTCTGTACCCAGTGACTCCGAGTTAGTTATTTTTAGATCATCACCTCTAAGCCGACAGGTGCCCTGATTACAATCCCCAGTCCAATAAGGACTCTTTTTTTCCATTATGTCCAGCTCGTCATCTCTGAATGGCAGGGCTCTGAGTCCGGTGTCTCCTAGTCGATTATGTCCAGTTTATTACCTCTAAACTGACAAGCGCCCAGGTTTCATCCTTTTTAGTCCAGTAGAGACTTCTTTTATTGTTATGTCTATATTAGCTCTGAACAGCGAATTCTCTTTCTAGTGATTCTTAATCTATCATGTCCGTATTATCTCTGAATAGACGGATTTCTACATTCAATTTATCCCCTTATCCCTAATGGATTTATTTTTGACTTGTCAAGATAATATCTAACTCTTGATAGTTTATCTTCTTACTAATTCTATCATGTTTTCAACCTCTGAATAGATTTAGTTATACTCTTCACTTTTTTGAGGGTTTGCCTTATAGAGTCATGCCTCTATATTCAGTTCTTTTGAGGACTAACACACTATACTTTCTACTATAGAAAGTTTAAATTACCTATGGGTAATAAGAGAATATAAGAAGAAAAGGAACGTATCAGACAAATCATTAATCTAAAGAAAATCTTTATTGATTTAAAAAGAAAAAGATACAATGGCAGATATATTAAGCTTGTCTCTCGACATATGATCAAAGTTTAGCTTCAAGAGTAGACAGCTTATTTCTTTTATTCTCCTCAGTGTTGATGGTGGCCTGCTACCTGAAATCCTCCTTATCAACGTTGACCACCTCAGCCATACGTACCCAAGCTGCCTCCAATGCATTTCCGTTCTCCAGTTTCTAGCTCCTGGATGTGGATGCTCTTGGTAGTAAGATGCTCCAACCTGGCGATCTTAGTACGCTACATCGGGTCAGCTTTAGACATTAAGGCTTGTGCCTTAGCAATCATCTGACACGCTTTCCCTACATCATTGTTCACGGAAGCCAGCGTCTGATGACAATTTGATCTCCTCAGCAACATTCTTCTCTGCGACCTTTAGGAGATCTAGTTCTTCAGTATCAACTTCATTGTCACCTCTGTATGAATTTTCTACATCTGCATAGAGACATGATTAAGTTCCTCTTCGACCAATGGAACAAGATTGGATTGACTTAGGTGACGCCACTCACCTATGTCCTTCTCGAAGTTTTTAATTAGTTGCTCTTGGCAGTAAGCCACTCCAACCTGGCGGTCTCAGTATGGTGCACCGGCTCAACTTTAGACATTAAGACTTGTGCCTTAGCAATCATCTAATGCGCTTTCTCCACACCATCATTCATGAAAGCTAGCGCCTAATTTGACAATTCGATATCCCTAACAAAGTTCTGCTCTTTGACCTTTAGGAGATCTAGTTCTTTAACATCGTATCAACTTCACTTGTCACCTCTGCATAAGTTTTTTGCATCTGTACAGAGAGGTGATCAAGTTCATTCGATCAATGGAGCAAGATCGAGTTGACTTAAGTGACTCCACTCGTTTACATTCTTCTAGAAGTTTTCAATCAATTTATTCAGAGGACTAGTCTGTCCGGCTTCATCTGCATCCTTGATATTCTCGATAGCTCGGGTGAGTATTGTCTTCATGGATTCAAATGGAGTCTTAAAGCCTTTCAACATCATCGTAAGACACCACTTAAGGTTGTTGTAAAAGTTGTCGATCAGCTTAAGATAAATTCCTTCTTCGATTGATTCCACCTGATGGGGGAGCAATTATCAGAGGAGAAGTCTCCATAGGCTTGGCCGAAGGGGGTGTCATAGGAGAGGCAGAAGTGACCACCGTCAAAGTAGAAGCATGACTGACTACCAAAAGAGGAGTCTTCACCATAGTAAGCGCGTTAGTTACCGGAGAAATAGAGCTTGTAGCCATTACGAGAGAGGCAGAACTGGCAGTCACCACTTCAGAAGTAGGCCCGATGACCAAACGTTGGAGAGTCAGGGCTGGTGATCACCACCAGAGCAGCAGAAGCTCTCAAGCTTCTAAATCTTAGCTGTGCCAGAAAGGCTGCTAAGCTTAGCCTCACTCAGACTGCTAAAACCTAGCTTCGTTCAAGAAGCTAAGGCATAGCCTCGCCTCGCAGAAACTAGCCCCACTTAGGCTGCTAAGGCCTAGCCTCGCCTGAAAGGCTAAGGCATAGCTCGCTTTGGAAAGATAAAGCTTAGCCTCGCTTAGCCTAATGCCTTCCCCCAGAAGCCAAGACTTAGCCTCGCCCAAAGAACGAGAGCCAAGCCTCACGCCCAAGGGAGTTTTTGTAAAGTCACCTAGAGGGGGGGTGAATAGGTGTTGGCTAATCTAATGGTCACTTAATGAACAAATAATGCGGAATTAAATCTATTATGACCAAATTAAACTTCTTTTAATTAAACACTTATGTATAACACAAGAGTGTTGCCGAATTCCCTTTGCAGGGCTCTGGACAAGCTCCTCTAGATTCCCCTTGAATGGGTTGAGGTGCCGCGTTGGCTCTCTTGGTTGAATACTAGTGTTAACAACAATCCCAATCCAGTATAGCAATTATGAGCACAAGGGAATATATCAAGCATGTAAATGTAAAGACAATGAAAGTAATGCAAGATATAAATGAGACAAAGAGAGAGAGAGAGATAGAGTAAGCAATCGCAAACACAAAGGGTTTGTTTCGAGGTTCGAGCACACTTGCTCTACATCCCCGCCTTCGACACACGAAGGTTTTCCACTATGCAAGATCCCAATGGATCTCTCCTCGGTGCCGCAACACCTACAAGCCCTCGGACTCCCTAGTCCCGTACACACGCAAACTTCACAAGCTCGCCGAGGCCGCACCTCAAACCACCAAGAGTTCACAACCGAACTCTAACCACCAACGAGCACACTTGCCCGTCTCCTCAAAGAACAAAGAAATGATCTTTGGTGATCACAACACTTGATCACCTAAAGAGCATTCTCACTACAACACACCTATAGGAATATATAGCAATGGATAGCTCAAGTGTGGTGTGAGAAAACAAGGAAAGAAAGCTATGGAGGAAAACTCAAAGAATCACTTTTTACACTCTCTTGATAAAAACTCCCTTTAAGATGGGAAGTATTTGCTCTCTATTTTGTGGAGAAAACTCTTCTAAAAGTATCAGAAAAACAGGCTCAAGAAGTCTCCAAAATCTTAGCTTCAAACAATGACAAAACCCCCTTTTATAGAGGTCAGAAAAATATGACCGTTGGGGTCTGTCAGAGCTACCGGTCGACCGGCCGGTCGACCACCAACGGTCGAAAATCCGACCGTTGGAGACTCCGGTCGACCGCCCGGTCGACCCAGAAATCCAGAGAGTAGAACTCTCTGCAGCGGTCGACCGTACGGTCTACCGGAC
This sequence comes from Agave tequilana, assembly GCA_038442645.1. Taxonomy (NCBI): domain Eukaryota; kingdom Viridiplantae; phylum Streptophyta; class Magnoliopsida; order Asparagales; family Asparagaceae; genus Agave; species Agave tequilana. Next base: position 24,935 of record JAVJIF010018945.1, read on the forward strand.
CACTGTGCTGACAACGTGCACAAGGCTGTGCACGTCGGTCGACTGGACGGTCGACCCGACCTAGCTGCGGTCGACCGCCCGGTCGACCGATTTGGCCTGTCAGTCAGTCCTCAGACTGCACAGTTAAGGGATCTTTAAGGTAGTCTATTAACTTAATATAAATCCCATAAATCCTCAAATAAATCTACAAAAATAGTTTCAATGTTATACAATGATATACAAACATGCTTGCACAAAATCAAGGCATGTTATAATAGATTTGAACTATTTTTGTAACTTGGAAATATTGGCTCAAAAATAAAAACTGTTTTCCCAGAACATGTTTTCCAAAAACTAGTTTTTCCAAATCTTCATCAAATACAAAAACAAGATATTTGAGTTCATACTAAAGCATAGTGTGTATGGATATGATCTACTACACAATCATTATGATATATCTATGTTTTTGACATTAAGTTCTAAACTTGGTTATGGTTGAAAAGATATACATGATAGAAATACCAAAAACCAACAATATATTTTGTCACAAAGAAAAAATCTTTTCTAAATAAAAATTCTTTTCTAAACATAAAAATCTTTTTATGAAAGCAATTCTATCAAGAGTTCTAACAGGAGTGTGTGTGTGAGATACTTGAGCAATCCACCAACTATCTATCCTTTACATTTTACTAGAACAGAAACAAAATCTTATACCTAGACACAAGTCTTCATCTTCTTGAAGTCTTCACTTGAAGGCTTCTCATCTTCTTGACTTGGTCCAAATGCAATCCACCGAGCTCATCTCTAGATGTGTTCTTGATGCATAGGCTCGTGAATCAACCGGTGCTAGCTTCCAACTTGTCTTTAAATCCTTTGTTGAAGCTCCACACCTACTAAGATCTTGATAATGAATCTGTCACTAATTAAACACAAGATCATTAGTAATCATAACTTCATGAGTTGATCATCATCAAAACTAGGGTGATAGGCCTTTGGGCCAACAATCTCCCCCTTTTTGATGATGACAAAACTCATGAAGTTATATATGCATGGATTAAAGTAAAGCTTCAAAGAAGCTCCCCCTTAACTCATGCATAGACATAAATAAATGGATATGACAATAAAGCACATAAATATGTATGCAATGTATGTAAATACAACATGCCAAGTAATCATAAATCTTATCTCCATACATTTAACAAATCACAAAACACATATGCATCAACACAAATCTTACTCCCCTTAAGCAAGGAGGCATGCATATAAAATCTATAAATACTTCTCCCCCTTTTTGTCAATCATCAACAAAGGGTTCAAGGTAAAATACATCAAACAAATCTTCTCCCCTTTTTGTCAAAAACAAAGTCATCAAAGAGGGGTGCAATTAAATCAATAAGAGGTTATATGCGATATACATTCATGAAGAGGAAGACGCTAAGTTAGCTTCCCTACACATATGCATTACATGAAGAAGGGATGATAAGCCCCAATTCACATAACACATATTATGTAATGCATAAGAGGAGATGTGAAGCTCCCCCTACACACGTGTACCATATAAAGAAGAGATGTTAAGCTCCTCAATACACAATACACTCAACATGAATCTATATGTAGAAGAGATGTTAAGCTCTCCTTGCATATAGGCAATACAAACCAAAAATTTTGAATTTTTCTTTATAAACAAAATTTTATATATATTACTCAATACACAAATTTTGAGATATCATTTGTAAAACAATCAAATTTTGAATTTTTGATACCAATTTTAAAATACAATGCACAAGCTTATTAAGGGATATCAATTTGAAATTCTAATTAAGCTTAGCATTAACAATCTTTGTGCTTTAAAGAGAAATACCAATTGTAAAGTAAGCACAAATAGATCACTTATATGTATGAAAGGATAATAATTTAAATTTGAAAGCATTCATACATATAATCAAAATATGATTATACACAACAAGAATCATATTGATACCAATTGAAAATATCCAATGATACCAATAGTAAAATTAAACTTAGGTGTATACATCATATAGTCTACCACATGAAGAATTCGAACTAGTTAAATGAAAATGTTTAAGAACTAGTACGAAATCCTTTCATCAAGGAATAAGTCAAAAGTTTTTCATGAAATATCAATGAATCACAAGGCACTAAAAAGCACTCTATCCATAAAGTCCATATCAAAAAAGAAGTGAGTGTGCTAGTGTTATGTGGAACATGGTATCATGAAAAATAGCAATAAAACTCAATATTCCTTTAAATTTTGAAATCATGAAATCCATCACAAAACTTTTATTGAAAAATTACAAAATTTATATTAAAAACAAAAATTTATATTTCAAGATATATGTATGTTTTGACAAGACATTAAGTATACATACATATCCTTAAAACACAATTGAGTCCATATATAGATTTGCATGAAAGGCAAATGACTCAAGAGGTATCCATGTATATCTTAATGTTTTGGCAAGACAAACATATACATGAAATGAAAGCACATGATCATAGCATAAATCCAAAATGGGAATACAAGTTTAAAATGTAATAATCATCAAAACTTAGGCTATACTAGCACACCTAATGGGCACAAATAAGCATTCAAACCCAATCATATATAGATTTATTTGTGATCCATAATGTGTACAAGTATAAATCCTAGTGTTGACAAAAGCTACCATTTAAAACTAATATTCAATTCAATAAGGCATCAAATCTTGAGAATACAAATCATTGTAAAGTAGGATCATGTGTAAGTCTCAAAAGCTATTTGAAGAATAAATAACTAGTATAAATTGTTTTTTTTTTTGAAAAGCTAGTTAAAGATCCTTCAAATACATTAAATCAAATGTTTTTCATGAACAATATTAAATATATAAAAGTTCAACCACTCATAGTCCATAAAGCTCAACATTATCTATTTTCTTAAAAGGTGAGTGTTCAAAAGTTATGTAAATAGTATCTTCATGAAAGTAGTCACTTAAGCTCAAAGAGATCATAAGACAAATTTTATCAACAACAAATCATGAAAAATCATTTTACATTAAAATACTAATCTTCATGGTATATGTATGATTTATCTAAATCTAACAATACGCATACATATCCCAAATGTAAAAGAGTCTATTAAATGTATTTGCATGAAAGCAAGAGACTCACGGGTATACATGTATATTTATTAGATTTGAATTAATAATGCATATACATGAAGTAAATCACTAAAAATTGGCAAAAACGTGTATAAATGAGAATCATCAAAACTAGATCATACATATGCATAAAGTGGATACAAATGAGCATGAAGTTCAACTATATATATGAGTCAATTATAGTTCACTATTTGTATATGTATAAATGTAAGTTTGATACATTCTACATCTAAGCACGTAATTACCACATGAAGCACAAATCAAATAAAATCATGAACATGCTATATGACATATGAAATTAAAAGCATGTACATAAAAGTAGGAGTTTAGAGGTTGTTACCAACTCCAAAGCTCCAAGCATGGTGGTCTTTCCCACCAAAATTTCCTTGATAGCAATGCATCCAAATGTTTGTCCATCATGTCCATTGCATTCACTACCAAGGCACCAATCCTCTCACGTTTTGTGAGAGCCCTCACCTACATCAAAGTCAAAAGGTGGGGGTTTTGGTACCCATACTTTCTTGGGTCCTTTGGGGTTAGCTTTATTGCAAGGATCCCAAAATCTTTTATACTTAGCAAAATATAAATGAGGTTTCTTATCAAAACAATATTTTGCTAAATGGCCTTTGCGGCCACAATGTGTACATGTGTACACCTTAGTATGCTTAGGTGTAGGAGTGTGATCATGTTGTGCAACATAAGCAAATGCATGGTTATGATGTGCATGAATGTGTGGAGTTTGTTTCTTTGAAAACATTGACTCCAACCTAGAATGATTAAAAGCACAAGAGTTCAAAGTTGAACTCAAACCATCCATTTTATTTTTCAAATTCTTAATCTCATTAGTTGTGGCATGTAAAGCATGGTGAGATAAAGAATCATTTTTCTTTTTCTTTTGAAAAACATTATCCTTTTCTTTTTCAACAAATTTTCTTTTTAAAGATTTATTTTTTTGTAAAATACTTTCTTTTTGTTGTTCCACCATAGCAATATCATTTTTCAAAATATTGTTCCCTTCACAAAGATCATTCAATTTTGAAAGCAAGGAAACATTTTCATTTTTCAAATCTTCTTTCTCCTTTTCTAAACATGCAAGTTTATTTCTAAAAGAATCATTTTCTACATGCATGCAATCAATGTTCTTTTTCAAATTCTTGTTATCTTTTTCCAAGCATGCAATGTTATCTCTAAAAGAGTCATGTTCTTTATGCATGCAACCAATGTCCTTTTTCAAATTTTTATTTTCTTTCTTAATTATGTCATATCTCTCAAGCAATAATTGACAAAATGTAGAGAGCTCATCATATGACATACTATCATCTTCTACCTCGGATTCGGTAGTTACCTCAAGGGGGTTATCCCCTTGGACCATAAAGCATGCGTTGGAGGTGTTGCTTCCAACGTCGAATCGCTCCCGGCATAATATAGATCCTTTTCGCCAAGGGAGGTGATGATGTTCCAAGCTACAAAAGCCAAATCAATGTTAGCAACCCTAAATAAGTAATCATCATTTAGGGTACTCTTCAAAACATTTAGGGCTTTTGCATTACCCTCAATATACTTGCTATTGTTAATATAAGAATCATTAAATGTAGCAAGATAGACATGAATGCCTAGGGCCTTGAGGTACATGGACATCTTAACCTTTCAAATTTGGATGTTAAGAATGTCAAAGGTGGGTGGTGACATGAAGTCCATGGTGAGGTGTGTGTGTGTACAAAAATATTGTGATTAGCCTAAAAGGAGGATCTTTAACTCTTAGGTTGTTAGACCCAAATCAAGAGCACTAGCTCTGATACCAATTGTAAAGCCACCTAGAGGGGGGGTGAATAGGTGTTGGCTAATCTAATGGTCACTTAATGAACAAATAATGCGGAATTAAATCTATTATGACCAAATTAAACTTCTTTTAATTAAACACTTATGTATAACACAAGAGTGTTGCCGAATTCCCTTTGCAGGGCTCTGGACAAGCTCCTCTAGATTTCCTTGAATGGGTTGAGGTGCCGCGTTGGCTCTCTTGGTTGAATACTAGTGTTAACAACAATCCCAATCAAGTATAGCAATTATGAGCACAAGAGAATATATCAAGCATGTAAATGTAAAGACAATGAAAGTAATGCAAGATATAAATGAGACAAAGAGAGAGAGAGAGAGATAGAGTAAGCAATCGCAAACACAAAGGGTTTGTTTCGAGGTTCGAGCACACTTGCTCTACATCCCCGCCTTCGACACACGAAGGTTTTCCACTATGCAAGATCCCAATGGATCTCTCCTCGGTGCCGCAACACCTACAAGCCCTCGGACTCCCTAGTCCCGTACACACGCAAGCTTCACAAGCTCGCCGAGGCCGCACCTCAAACCACCAAGAGTTCACAACCGAACTCTAACCACCAACGAGCACACTTGCCCGTCTCCTCAAAGAACAAAGAAAAGATCTTTGGTGATCACAACACTTGATCACCTAAAGAGCATTCTCACTACAACACACCTATAGGAATATATAGCAATGGATAGCTCAAGTGTGGTGTGAGAAAACAAGGAAAGAAAGCTATGGAGGAAAACTCAAAGAATCACTTTTTACACTCTCTTGATAAAAACTCCCTTTAAGATGGGAAGTATTTTCTCTCTATTTTGTGGAGAAAACTCTTCTAAAAGTATCAGAAAAACAGGCTCAAGAAGTCTCCAAAATCTTAGCTTCAAACAATGACAAAACCCCCTTTTATAGAGGTTAGAAAAATATGACCGTTGGGGTCTGTCAGAGCTACCGGTCGACCGGCCGGTCGACCGCCAACGGTCGAAAATCCGACCGTTGGAGCCTCGGTCGACCGCCCGGTCGACCCAGAAATCCAGAGAGCAGAACTCTCTGCAGCGGTCGACCGTACGGTCGACCGGACCACTGTGCTGACAACGTGCACAAGGCTGTGCACGTCGGTCGACTGGACGGTCGACCCGACCTAGCTGCGGTCGACCGCCCGGTCGACCGATTTGGCCTGTCAGTCAGTCCTCAGACTGCACAGTTAAGGGATCTTTAAGGTAGTCTATTAACTTAATATAAATCCCATAAATCCTCAAATAAATCTACAAAAATAGTTTCAATGTTATACAATGATATACAAACATGCTTGCACAAAATCAAGGCATGTTATAATAGATTTGAACTATTTTTATAACTTGAAAATATTGGCTCAAAAATAAAAACTGTTTTCCCAGAACATGTTTTTCCAAAAACTAGTTTTTCCAAATCTTCATCAAATACAAAAATAAGATATTTGAGTTCATACTAAAGCATAGTGTGTATGGATATGATCCACTACACAATCATAATGATATATCTATGTTTTTGACATTAAGCTCTAAACTTGGTTATGGTTGAAAAGATATACATGATAGAAATACCAAAAACCAACAATATATTTTGTCACAAAGAAAAAATCTTTTCTAAATAAAAATTCTTTTCTAAACATAAAAATCTTTTTATGAAAGCAATTCTATCAAGAGTTCTAACAAGAGTGTGTGTGTGAGATACTTGAGCAATCCACCAACTATCTATCCTTTACATTTTACTAGAACAGAAACAAAATCTTATACCTAGACACAAGTCTTCATCTTCTTGAAGTCTTCACTTGAAGGCTTCTCATCTTCTTGACTTGGTCCAAATGCAATCCACCGAGCTCATCTCTAGATGTGTTCTTGATGCATAGGCTCGTGAATCAACCGGTGCTAGCTTCCAACTTGTCTTTAAATCCTTTGTTAAGCTCCACACCTACTAAGATCTTGATAATGAATCTGTCATAATTAAACACAAGATCATTAGTAATCATAACTTCATGAGTTGATCATCATCAAAACTAGGGTGATAGGCCTTTGGGCCAACAGTTTTCTCCCTAAATCCAAACTAGGGATATCAATCCCCTGAGTTTTCCTGCAATGGCGAGCTCCTCAAGTTCTCCAGAGGGAGGGAAACCTTCCCTGAACTTGCTAGAAGCAGTAGAAGAAAAAAAATTCCTAAGAGATCATAAGATAGAAAGGAATCCCTATCAGGGATTAGTCGCTCCTTGATCGGAGCGGCCATATCAGTGGGAGCAGCGGTTGTCATGACCTCCTTATCGGCGCATCGTGGTGCCATGAGATCGATTTCGATCTAAAAGGTTAAGGAACCCTAGTTCTTGAAAAAAGGGAAAGAAAACCCTAAATTTTTTACAAAATAAACTTGAAAAGTTACAGAAATTAATTTCTCTAAAGGATTATAAAAGTCCTATTTAGAGGCCTCAAAGCCTAGCCTCGCCTCTGAGGCGGGGCGACAGCCTGGAGATTTAACTTCATTTAAAGTCATAACTTCGCTTTTCAAGCGAAGCTAGCACTGAGTGTTGATAGCGAAGTTAGTTTTGCTAAGTAATTAATCTCGTCTCTCGCGTGAAGCTAACTCAATCGGTTTTAACAGCGAAGCTACATAGCTCTGTTGGCCCAAAGGCCCATCACTCTAGTTTTGATGATGATCAACTCATGTAGTTATAGTACTAATGATCTTGTATTTAATTAGTGACAGATTCATGATCAAGATCTTAGTAGGTGCATAGCTTCAACAAAGGATTTAAAGTCAAGTTTTGGAGTTAGCACGGTGTTTGGACCAAGTCAAGAAGACTTCAAGTGAAGACTTCAAGAAGATGAAGACTTGTGTCTAGGTTTTTTTAGAAGATTTTGTTTTTAATTAAAATGTAAAGGATAGAATAGTTGGTGGATTGCTCAAGTATATATATACACACACACTCTTGATTTAGTTTGTTTTAGAAAAGAATTTTTCAATTTGGAAAATACCGTTTTGTTCTTTTGGTTAAAACATGTATACTTGAATTTCCTATATTCTTGCCTTTTTAACCAAAACCATGTTTAGTGCTTAATGTCAAAAACATAGATATTTCACCATGTTTGTGTAGTGGATCATACCATACACACTATGCCTTAAAAGTTGTTTAAATATCTTGTTTTTGTATTTGGAAAACAAGTTTTAGAAAAATCTAGTTTTGGAAAATACTGTTTTTCATTTGAGCCAAATATTTCCAAGTTACAAAAATAGTCCAAATCATTTGTAACATGCCTTGTTTTTGTGCAAGCATGTTTGTTTATCAAAATATATTTGTAAAACTATTTTTGTAGATTTTTCTATATTTTATGGGATTTTATTTAAACCAAAAAGACCAAGTTTTAAATCTCTTTACAGTTCTGTCCTGGCTTAAGCCGGTCGACCGAGCCGGTCGACCGACGTGCACAGACGTGCACGCCAGTTCTGGCAGGAGGGCCGGTCGACAGACCCGGTCGACCGTCCAGAGAGCTCTACTCTCTTAAAAGGCCCCGGTCGACCGGGCGGTCGACCGGACAGAGAGACTTGCTCTCTGTATCCTGGCCTCGGTCGACCGACCGGTCGACCGATGGCACAACGGTCTGAAATATGACCGTTGGCCAGTCGACCGGGCGGTCGACCGACAGTTCTGACAGACCCCAACGGCTAGTTTTTCTGAGCCTATAAATTTAGGGGTTTGGGTATTGTTTTTCTTTAAGATTTTCAAGTGGGTTTTCACCAGTTTTTCTTAGACTATTTAGAGGTTTTCCTCCACTTGATTAAGAGCAAATATTTCCAATCAAAAGGGGAGTTTTTATCAAGAGTGTTAAAAGTGATTCTTTGAGTTTTTTCACCACCATTCTCATCCTTGTTTTCTCACACAAACACTTGAGCTATCCATTGTCTATTCATTCTATAGGAGTGTTGTAGTGAGATTGTTTTTAGGTGATCAAAGTATTGTGATCACCAAAGACTTGTTCTTTGTTCTTTGAGGAGGCGGACAAGTGTGTTCGCGGTGGTTTAGAGTTCGTTTGTGAACTCTTGTTTTGAGGTGTGGCCTCGGCGAGTTTGTGGGGCTTGCATGTGTACGGACTAGGGAGTCTGAGAGCTTGTAGGTGTTGCGGCACCGAGTGATCCAGTGGGATCGATTATAGTGGAAATCCTTCGTGTGTCGAAGGCGGGGATGTAGAGCAAGTGTGCTCGAACCTCGAAACAAATCCCTTGTGTTTGCGATTGCTCACTCTCTCTATTCCCTTGTTTATATCTTGCATTCAATTATAGTGTTAATCTTTATATGCTTGATAATACTTGTGTGCTCATATTGATATACTTGCTTGGGTTTGTTTGCTAACACTAGTTTTCAACCAAGAGAGCCAACGCGGCACCTCAACCCATATCTAGGGGAATCTTGAGGAGTTAGTTCAGAGCCCTTCACGGGGAATTCGGCTACACTCTTGTGTTAAACTTGGTGCTTAGTGTAATAGTCTAGTTTAGGTCATAATAGTTTTTAATTTCGCATTATTTGTCATTAAGTGACCATTAGATTAGCCATCACCTATTCACCCCCCCTCTAGGTGATTTACAATTGGTATCATAGCTTGGTACTCTGATTTGGGTCTTACAACCTAGAGTTAAAGATCCTCCTTTTAGGCTAATCACTATTTTTGTACACACACCATGGACTTCATGTCACCCCCACTTTTGACATTCTTAACATCCAAGTGTGGAAGGTTAAGATGTCTTTGTACCTCAAAGCTCTAGGCATTCATGTTTATCTTGCCACAACTAATAATGCATATTGTTTAAATGGTAAAAATATTGAGGCTAATGCAAAAGCCCTAAATGCTTTGAAGAGTACCCTAAATGTTGATTATTTATCTAGAGTTTCTAATATTGATTCGGCTTTTGTAGCTTGGAACATCATCACCTCCCTTGGCGAAAAGGATCTATATTATGCCGGGAGCGATTCGGACGTTGGAAGCGACACCTCCAACGTGTGCTATATGGTCCAAGGGGATAACCCCCTTGAGGTAACTACCGAATCCGAGGTAGAAGATGAGGACATGTCATATGATGAGCTTACATTCTTTTGTCAACAATTACTTGAAAAATATGACATGCTAAGAAAAGATAATAAAAATTTGAAAAAGAAATTTGATTGCATGCTTAATGAAAAAGATTCATTAGAAAATAAGGTTGCATGCATTGAAAAAGAAAATGAGCTTTTGAAAAATGAAAATGTTTCCTTGATGTCCAAATTAAATGATTTATGTGAAGGGAACACTATTTTGAAAAATGAAATTATTTTGGTGGAAAAACAAAAGGAAATGTTTTAAATGAAAACACTACTTTGAAAAGAAAATTTGATGAAAAAGAAAAAGATTTTGTTTCTAAAAAGAACAAGAAAAATGATTCTATATCTCACCATGCTTTACATGCCACCACTTGTGAGATTAATATTTTGAAAAATAGGATTAGTTGTTTGAGTTCAACTTTGAACTCTTGTGCATTTAACCACACTAGATTGGAGTCTTTGTTTTCAAAGAAACAAACTCCACACTTTCATGCACAACATCATCATGCATTTGCTTATGTTGCATGCCACGATCATACCCACACACATAAGCATCCTAAGGTGTACGCATGTACACATTGTGGCCGCAAAGGCCATTTAGCAAAATTTTGTTATGATAAGAAAAATGTTTTAAATTTTGCTAAGAAAAATGTTTGGGTCCCTTATAAGACTAACCCCCAAGGACCCAAGAAAAAATGGGTACCAAAACTCCCACCTTGTGTTTTTGATGTAGGTGAGGGCTCTCACAAAACGTGAGAGGGATGGTGCCTTGATAGTGGATGCAATCGGACTTGATGGACACATATGGATGCATCGCTATCAAGGAGGTTTGGTGGGTCAACCACCATGTTTGGAGATTTGGAACATAGTTCCTTAGTTGGTAACTATTTTAAACTCCTACATGCTTTTTCATTTGTGATATCATATAGCATGTTCATGTTTTATGTGTTTTTGTGCTTCATGTGGTAAATACTAGTTTAAATGTAGTTTTTATCAAAACTTGTATTTATACATGTACACATAGTGAGAACAAATTGATTCATATATGTTTGCACTTCATGCTCATTTGTATCCACTTTATGCACATGTATATGCTAGTTTTGATGATTCTTTCATTTATACTTGTTTTGCCTATTTTCATGTTTTACTTCATGTATATGTAATTTTTATTCAAATCTAATAAATATACATGTACACCCGTGAGTCTCTTGCCTTCATGCAAATACCTTTAATAGACTCTTTTATGTTTGGGATATGTATGTGTATTGTTAGGATTGGATAGATCATACATATACCTAGAAGTTTGTTTTTAGATGAAAAATGAATTTTCATGTTTTGTTTGATAAAATAATATTCATGTTTGAATTGAGCTTCATTGATCATTTTCATGAAAATGCTATTTACATGATCTTTGACCACTCACACTTATTTGTTTGTCATGACTTTGTTTCATGAATATATTTTTGAGCTTTATCGATTTTGAGTGTCAATTCTTGTGTGTTTGGTATGTTTCATGATACATATGATTTGATTTCATGTTTTGAAGGATCTTTAACTAGTGTTTCAAAAATTGTCTTTAACTAGTTAATTATTCTTCATTGGGTAGTGGTTTTCACTATAAAATGTTTTCAAGCCCTATTTTCGAAAACCCCTATCTTCTATGGGCGGATGGATGGGCGTGTATGCCTTGTAAGCTTAATTGAAAAATCCTTTACCTTGTGCATATGAAGAGATGGTAGGTTATGAGTTATATACTTGATTTACATTGTCATTATCAATTGGTATCATTGGATCTTTTCAATTGGTATCTAAATTGATATTTTTTTGTATATACTCATATTTTGTTTTCTATATATGTATGCTCTAATCTTCAATTGGTATTATCATACATATATATGATTTTCATGTGCTTGCTTTACAATTGGTGTACATCTTTAAAGCACATAGTATGTTTATGCTAAGCTTGATCTAAAACTTTATTTTCAATTGGTATCTCAATTGATATTTTTAAACATGCATAAGCTTATGAAAAATGAAATTTTTTTATCATGTTTTTCAATTGGTATCAATATGCTTCAAATTCAAATTTGTTATAAATTTACAAATTGATATCAATATATTTTATCTATTTTGTTTAAAATTTAAAATTTGTAATGTTTATTTACATTTGGTATCTTAAACATTGAGTGTTCTTACAAGAGCTCTGATACCTTTAAAAATTTTGTTTACTAAGATATCTCAAAATTTGTTTTATTGAGAAAAATTCAAAATTTTGTTTAAAGAAAATATTCAACATTTTTGATTTGTATTGCCTATATGCAAGGAGAGCTTAACATCTCTTCTACATATAGATTCATGTTGAGTGTATCTTGTATTGAGGAGCTTGACAACCCTTCTTTATGTGATACACGTGTGTAGGGGAAGCTTCACATCTCCTCTTATGCATTACATATTATACGTTATGTGAATTAGGGCTTGTCATCCCTCTTTCATGTAATGTATATGTGTAGGGAAGTTACTTAACCGTCTTCCTCTTCATGAATGTATATCGCATATAACATTTTATTGATCGATTTGATTTAACCCCTTATTGATCTCTTTGTTTATGACAAAAGGGGGAGAAATATTTGTTGAGTTTGTCTTTTACTTTAACCCCTTTGTTGATGATTGACAAAAAGGGGGAGAAGTATTTAGTATATATATGCATGTTTTCCTTGATTTATTCATAAAGAAGGAGCAGTATTTATGTTTATGCATATATGTTTTGTTTTGCAAATAGGAGAAAAAGAATTTGTTTTGGTTTATGCTTGTTAGCATGTTTTATCTCCTAACATTTGCATACATGTTTATGAGCATACATTGCATATTCATTTGTTTATTTGAGATGCATGAGTTAAGGGGGAACTTCTTTAAAGCTTTACTTTAATCCATGCATATATAACTTCATGAGTTTTGTCATCATCAAAAAGGGGGAGATTGTTGGCCCAAAGACCCATCACTCTAGTTTTGATGATAATCAACTCATGTAGTTATAGTACTAATGATCTTGTATTTAATTAGTGACAGATTCATGATCAAGATCTTAGTAGGTGCATAGCTTCAACAAAGGATTTAAAGTCAAGTTTTGGAGCTAGCACGGTGTTTGGACCAACTCAAGAAGACTTCAAGTGAAGACTTCAAGAAGATGAAGACTTGTGTCTAGGTTTGTTTTAGAAGATTTTGTTTTTAGTTAAAATGTAAAGGATAGAATAGTTGGTGGATTGCTCAAGTATATATATACACACACACTCTTGATTTAGTTTGTTTTAGAAAAGAATTTTTCAATTTAGAAAATACCGTTTTGTTCTGGTTAAAACATGTATACTTGAATTTCCAATATTCTTGCCTTTTTAACCAAAATCATGTTTAGTGCTTAATGTCAAAAACATAGATATTTCACCATGTTTGTGTAGTGGATCATACCATACACACTATGCCTTAAAAGTTGTTTAAATATCTTATTTTTGTATTTGGTGAAGTTTTGGAAAACAAGTTTTAGAAAAATCTAGTTTTGAAAAATACTGTTTTTCATTTGAGCCAAATATTTTCAAATTACAAAAATAGTCCAAATCATTTGTAACATGCCTTGTTTTTGTGCAAGCATGTTTGTTTATCAAAGTATATTTGTAAAACTATTTTTGTAGATTTTTCTATATTTTATGGGATTTTATTTAAACCAAAAAGACCAAGTTTTAAATCCCTTTACAGTTCTGTCCTGGCTTAAGCCGGTCGACCGACGTGCACAGACGTGCACGCCAGTTCTGGCAGAAGGGCCGGTCGACCGTCCAGAGAGCTCTGCTCTCTGGAAAGGTCCCGGTCGACCGGGCGGTCGACCGGACAGAGAGACTTGCTCTCTGTATCCTGGCCTCGGTCGACCGACCGGTCGACCGATGGCACAACGGTCTGAAATATGACCGTTGACCGGTCGACCGGGCGGTCGACCGACAGTTCTGACAGACCCCAACGGCTAGTTTTTCTGAGCCTATAAATTTGGGGGTTTGGGCATTGTTTTTCTTTAAGATTTTCAAGTGGGTTTTCACCAGTTTTTCTTAGACTATTTAGAGATTTTCCTCCACTTGATTAAGAGCAAATATTTCCAATCAAAAGGGAAGTTTTTATCAAGAGTGTTAAAAGTGATTCTTTGAGTTTTTTCACCACCATTCTCATCCTTATTTTCTCACACAAACACTTGAGCTATCCATTGTCTATTCATTCTATAGGAGTGTTGTAGTGAGATTGTTTTTAGGTGATCAAAGTATTGTGATCACCAAAGACTTGTTCTTTGTTCTTTGAGGAGGCGGACAAGTGTGTTCGCGGTCGTTTAGAGTTTGTTTGTGAACTCTTGGTTTGAGGTGCGGCCTCGGCGAGCTTGTGGGGCTTGCATGTGTACGGACTAGGGAGTCCAGAGCTTGTAGGTGTTGCGGCACCGAGTGATCCAGTGGGATCGATTATAGTGAAAATCCTTCGTGTGTCGAAGGCGGGGATGTAGAGCAAGTGTGCTCGAACCTCGAAACAAATCCCTTGTGTTTGCGATTGCTCACTCTCTCTCTCTATTCCCTTGTTTATATCTTGCATTCAATTATAGTGTTAATCTTTATATGCTTGATAATACTTGTGTGCTCATATTGATATACTTGCTTGGGTTTGTTTGCTAACACTAGTTTTCAACCAAGAGAGCCAACGCGGCACCTCAACCCATATCTAGGGGAATCTTGAGGAGTTAGTTCAGAGCCCTTCACGGGAAATTCGGCTACACTCTTGTGTTAAACTTGGTGCTTAGTGTAATAGTCTAGTTTAGGTCATAATAGTTTTTAATTCCGCATTATTTGTCATTAAGTGACCATTAGATTAGCCATCACCTATTCACCCCCCTCTAGGTAATTTACAAGCTCCAATGGCGAAGCTAAGTATTTCAATAGCTTTGTTGACACTTCCAAAAGACAAAAATTTCAGATTGCTCTCCACAAGTCTGTACAATGTCTAACTTGTCGACACTTTCAAAAAATAGATCGCAAATAATTGAACAGACAGTCCAAACTAAGCAAACTGGCTAACTTAAGGCAAACTGGCTAGCTTCGCTCAGAAGCATTAGAGCTTTAGCCCTGCAGGTTGTTAGCTCTACTTGGAGTTTTAGCCCTTAAATGGGCTAACTCCGCTTGGAACAGTAGCCCACAGTGGACTAACTCCAACACATATGGCTAGCTCCGTTTAGAGCAATAGCCCCACAGTGGCTAACTCTGCTTGGAGCAATAGCCCCGTAGTGGGCTAGCCCCGCTTGGAACATTAGCCTCACAGTGGTGTAACTCTAGGAGCTTCAGCCTCGCGGCAGGCTAGCTTTAGGTCACTTTTGACTGTTTCAATCCCCTGAGCGGGTTTAGTAGGCTAATTGCCTGCTACTTTAGTGGGATTAATGCCCACTTTAAGTGGGTAGTTATGCCCCATTATCTCCCCATTAAGGGGAGATATTTAAGAGAGTTTGACAACTCTGAAAAGCCAAAACAGCTGTCATAGACTCGCCCAGAGTTTACGTAGCTTTGCAGGAAACAGGAAGCTTTCTAGGATCACATAGAGCCTGTTTTAGCCTCGCCTGCGAGGCTATTGATAATTGTGATTATCATCAATATTTTGTACTACTTTTATACCTCTTTTGTTACACAGTTGGGGCCGTTTGTTTCGCGTAAAAGTCTGTAATTCGTAAATGACTTACAACCCAATTACAACTACGACGTTTGTTTGGATCGTAATTCGTAAAAGACATACACAACTCAATTATCACTCACTTGCAACCCAATTACCACTCACTTACAACCCAGTTACAGTTAATTTTGTGGTTATGCAAATTTGTATTATTTTTTATGTTAATATTAACTTTTTGTAATATTTAGCATTTTTAATATTTATTTGCAATATTAAAACTTTTTAAATCACCAAATAGTTAATTTTCTGGTCAGCTTTTTCACTTACGACTTACACATTATGACAACCAAACACCGTAAAACACAATACACTTTTTCACTTACAACTTTATATTACCAACCAAACACCATAAAGGTTACATGTATGTAACTCATTTACAACTATAAAAGACTTTACCAATTACTACTTACGAATTACGGTCAATTACGACAACCAAACAGACCCTTAATACTGCATGGGTGTTTTTTTAAAGAGATGATTACAGTAATATATTTCAAGATTCAGTCATCCAGAAACAAAATAGACTTGCCAAAAGACTATAAGATGTGAGGAAGCATATATCAAAATATAAGGTCAAATCCAGCCAAAATTCAGCTGGCCAGCTGAAGTTTCGGCCGAGTAGCCATTCACTATTCAAACAGATAGCATAATCAGATTCAGACTCGGATTCAGAGTGGACACTTTTTAGTATTTTGATCATAACTTTCGGTACAAAAATCCAAATCCGATGATTCAAGATGATCCAGAAAGAGGACTAAAAGGGCTACGATCCTTATGGTTAACAACTTTTTAGTTTAGTTTTTTGATGAGTCATTCTCAGCAATCAATGTCATCTGGTTGCAGTCCAATTCAGAATTAAATTCTCACATCAAACTGGAGTTGGATTAGAAGTCTTACTGTGTTTTTCTTTGTAATTAGCTTTGAGGTCTATATAAAAGACTGCAATTTCTTATAATTACATCAGAAAATATAAACACAAGATTTGTAATTTAGGTTTTAGTTTCTCTTTTTCTTATATAAATTTTTGACTTTTGAAGAAGAAATTCTGATGCTTTAGAAGAAAAGAGCAGAAGAGAAGTGGCGGTTAAGGATTAGATGTGATTCTCAAATTGATGTTATTCTTTCTCTTTCTCTTTTAATTTACTATATTAGGATAGAAATCATGTTTATTGTTTTACTTTACAATTTCTTTATCATGAACTAAATCTCTATAGTTAGGACATTGTTGTACGCAATTTTATATGAAGATTTAATCTTGATGCTTTGTGTTAGTTTTATTTTACTATTTTGTTCTTCATATTGGATTCTTATCATGTTAAGTTTCTATTTTTGTCCTCAAATATTTAGTTAATGTACACAACTATATTGATGGTTAAATTGAGACCAAAAAGAGATGATCTAATATAGCATCATAGAAATAGGAACCATTACTTGGCACGTTGAGACGGAGAAGTTGTGCAATCATGTTAGAAAGTTTCACTGTGCTTAATGCTTTATTTAACATGTAAATCTACTAAATCGAGAGATTGTATGTTCTTATATTAGAGGTTAGAATTAATATTGCTTGAGAGAGAATATTAGTTAAGATAGGGACTTTCGATTGATAACATGAGTAGTATGTAGTTACTAACTCAATCAACTTGTTAATTCAGATTATTAATTATTGAAATCAATTGCCCTAATATTTTTCTGTCCAAAGCCAACATCTTTCTTATTTATTTCATTTCCAAATCTATATCTTTCTTCAAATAAAACTTTGAGTTAATACACTTTTGGTACTTAATAAGACAACAGTTTTCGTTGGTTCAACACTCTACTCTATCACTTTATTACTTGTAAATAATTGGTACACTTGTTAATTCGTAACATCAAGTTTTTGACTGTGATGCCGGCGATTGTTTATCTTTATTAATATCAATACCGTTTAAATCTAGTTTTACTTCTACTAAGTCCACCTGCAGGATTTGACATGCACAAACCTTATAAGCTTCTCAAGAGGACATCATCATTCCCTCATACTGGGACATGAATTCTGTCAATGAATAAAGTTCATACACATTACATTATCACTCAACTCACTGAAGTTATTGACTCGTAAAAGAATCTTACTTCTTAATGTATCAAAGTGACAAGTATAATATGCACATATATATTAAACATTTCAGGATTAAAAGTTTAAGCACTCATAATAACCATGAGGTGTTAATTTTATGATATAATCAGTATATAGAAACTATCTCAACTTGGTCTTGTCCAATACACATAAAGTGCACTAATGCAATAGTCTGAGACATCAAATAATCTCCTATAGTAAAGATAGACTATTTTAGAAGATTACTGATTGAGACGGGAAATTTTTGGAATTAAAATAAAGAAAGAGTTAGGGTTAGAAAGTTCTTAGTCTCGTCTCAATGTAACCGCGTAGCAAGGGTTAGACGGGTCGATCCACAAGGAAGGATACGATGAAATCTTTTCGGAATGAAATCTCTAATAATTAGCTTGTAAAAAGAAAGAATTATGATTGTAAGCAAATATTTTAAATAGAAAGAACAAGCATAGCTAACTAATCATCTGCCACAATCAAACACTAGTCTATCAAGAATAAATATCATGTTGAACCTATAAAGATTAACCCTAGATTGTTGCTTCAAATCCAAGAAAGAAAAGTAAGAAAGAGATTAAACCCTGTTTACAGTACACTAGATAAAACTAAGCATTGCTTTATCAAAATCTCAAAGTATAGTTTAAGAAAAGTAGTTTTAACTTTACGTTAAACCATCAAAGAATCTAAGTATAAACTAAGAATAATTATTAAATAGTATACTCTAAACCTAGTTTAACTCAATTCATGACTAATCTTCAAGAACTATTTACTTACCCTAGGGTTTTTAACATGCATATAGTTCAATCAATTTATATTCATAGATCTAGGTTTTAATTGGTGGAGAGATTAGCAAGCTACTAAGGAATTAGTTACACATAATTATAGTGAAATTTAGCATGGTGTAATTAAAGGAAATTAGAATAAAAGAGACACAAATTAAAATAGCAAAGAAATTGAAAAAGAATAATGACATTTTATTGAATCTGTCACCAACTCAGTACAAAACCTTCTCCTTTTTCAACTCTTTTTCAAAATAAAAAAAACTTAAAAAATACAAGTAAATTCAGAAAGAAAGAGGATCTAAAGGAAATCCCAGACTTGAGCTTCTGAGATCTGCCCTTCCTCTATTACTCTGTAGGAGTATTTATAGGAGAAAATCAGAGGAATAGAAAGCGTATGAAGATAGGGGGAGCTGAATATTTCTGAATTTAAATGCTCCTCTTATCTCCAAACTTGATTTGTAGAAATTCAATTCTGATTTGTACCTTATTATCGTGTTGATTGATGAATATGACTTATCCAATGAAAGAATAGAAAAGTATAATCAACATAAGAGTTGTAGCGCTTTAAGTCTGCTTGTTGGATCATCTTGAATCATCAAATTCGAATTTTGATAGAGAAAGTTATGATTAAAATACTAAAGAGTGTCCAGTCTGAATCCGAATTAAATTCAGATTTTCTCTCCTTTATCTTCATCTTGTGGTGCAAGCAACCAGGTTCAAATAGAAGTCCACCTCTACTTTTAATTAGATTAGGATTCATCTTGTTCTATCCTTCTCTTCCTTTAGATAAATCCAAATTTAAATGAGATAGAAAAGATGTTTCCTTTATCTTTCCTAATTACTCTTTATTTTTATGTTTCTTGTGGGCTTTGGCTTCTTTTGAGCTTTCTCTTGGGCTTTCTTGGATCTTGGAAGCCTGCACATTACTAAACAATAAATGAATTAAATAGTAATAAATTTATATAAAAATTAAGTATGAATATGTCAATGAAAATATGCATTTTTGATGACCAATCACACCCTCACACTTATCTTTTTGCTCGTCCTCGAGTAAAAAAAAAAACTAATCTAACATCCTAATATCACTTTTGTAGGAATCACGATTGCACTTAGTATGTGCAACAAGCCGTTAAACCTCTAGGTTACCCCTAGAGGACGAGTGTTGTCTCGTGAGGGTTTTCAGTGAATTACACCCACAAAATCTATAAAGAAAGAAAAACAAAGTGTTAGTATTTTCGAAAAGCATTTTGAAAAGGAGAGATAATATTTGAATTATTATTGTAAGAGTTCAAGTAATCTATAAGTTATAAGAAAATCGAATTTTTCATTCCTAAACTTAGTCTCTAATCAAAAACTTGTTATTAATCAAGGTAAGGGGTCAAATTGAATTTCTCATCTAGTCTATTATTTTACCTTAAGTCATATGCATCTTTGTGATCGTGAAATTTTGACTCAGAGTTCTTTAACTCTAACTCTTATGTCTTATTTTGCTTATTTATTTATTTATTATTATTATTTTAATATATTTTTGGTGATATTATTTCTTAGTGCATTAGGCTTTCTAATCTGCCCATGTAACGAGCCTTTTATCGGTGACTTCCAAACCAGACGGTCTTAGGGCACCGGGTGAGAAAACACCCAAAGGACTTAAGGACTCGAGCAAACAAGGCCACAAAACTAAGAATTTTATTATGTGAACAACTTTTAGGCGTGAATACTTATGCTTTATGAGCCATAAATACCCAGCTTAATCAAAAGATTTTTGATATAAATACATATATATTTTATATATGGGATAAGAATCTTTATTTTTGAACCCTAAGTGTGTAAAGCATGCATATTTCATCAAGGTAAAATCAAGACTAAATTACTTTTTTAAATTTTCTTTCTAACTTTTGAAATCAAACAAATAGTGTTATTTTGACCAAGTATAAGAAATCTAATTATGATTTTACTTTCCTTAAAATTAACTTAATACTTACAAAAGATAAGTCAAAATATTATTTCCTTTTTCAAAAAGTTTTTTTTAATTTTTTAACCAATGTTAGTGTGTTCGTATGTAAGTATGTTAACCCTCCCCCACACTTATCTCATGCATTGTCCTCAATATATGAATGTAATGCACGAATGCATGAAATAAAGTGTAAAAAGAGGAAAAACAATAATAATAATAATATACAAATATATGTACAACACATGCATCTCCCTCACCTAGATCTTTTTAGGATTCATCCATCTAGCTTGTTTTCCATCATTCCAATAGGTTCTCTTTATAGGGCACAATGTGGGAAGGCCAATGTTTTCATTTTAGCTCTCATCCTCCTCAGTCTCATCTTTCTTAAGCTCTTCTTTCTCATATGTTCACATTCATTATTCAAAAATTGATTACCATCACTTCTTTCAGTTGAAACTTTCTCACTATGAATGTCTAGGAATTCTAGCTCAGTTCCATAAATCTCCTCAAAACTTAGATCAACACTTTTCCCTGGAAGTGTATAATTAACTAAAATATCCCTAATCGGTTTGTCCAAACACAGGAGTTCTTTTTCAAAGAGGTTTTCAAAAGTTAAGTCAATCGGAGGTTCTTGAATTATATTCACATGCGATATATCTTTGATTGGCTCATCGATTGTGAAAACACTCAAATCAAATTTTCTTTTTTTAAAGGGAACTTTAAAATTAGAATCTTCAACATGTGTCTTCTCATTAATATAATCGCACTTATCCTCAAATAATTCATCAAGAAATAGAGACTCATTCTCTATACCTTCGCTTTCTTTTTCACAATTGTTCTAAATGAGATTTACCTCAAACGTTTGGTCTTTTATCTTACGAGATTGTTTTTCTAAGTTGAAGACATTGACCTCTTTAGTCATGTCTTCAAAGGTCAACCTCATTGATCTGTTCCTACAATTTATGGTCGCATTTACAGTTGCAAGGAACGGACACCCTAAGATAATAGGAGTTTGAGACGTAGGAGTGGATACAGGTTAGGCCTCAAGAGCAATAAAATCTATTGGGTAGATAAACTCTCCAACCCTGATAAGGACATCGGTAATTTCTCCTTTGGGAATTTTTACGGACTGGTCAGCAAATTAAATTATAACTTTAGTCGGACTAAGCTCGCCCAATCTAAGTTGTTGGTAGACTGAGAAAGGAAGTAAGTTGATACTTGCTCCCAGATCAAGAAGTGCATGATTAATTACAGTTTGACCTATTGTGCAAGAAATGGTAGGGCAACCGGGATCCTTGTACTTGATAGAGATTTAACTGGATAATAGCTCACTAATGTTAGTGGCTAGAAAAGCCTTCTTGGACACATTAGCCTTTCTCTTCTTGGTGCACATGTCCTTAAGAAATTTAGGATAGCTAGAGACTTGTTGGATTGCATCAAGAAGAGGTACATTTATCTTGACTTGTTAAAAAATCTCACGTACCTTATCCATTTGTGTACTTTGTTTTTAAACCTATTTGGGTAGGGTGCTATATGCTTGTGTACATTTTCATCTGACTTGTTTTTTTTAGTGTTGTCAGAGTCAAGTTGAGGTGGAGTGGGATTAGGAGAGGTGAATGCTTGTTTTGAACTTGATGGTATTGATACTTGATTTTCAACTTGTTTTCCCGACCGTAATGTATGAATCAAATTACATTGGTTCATATGATCCTCTTGAGCCAGGTAAGCTTGACTAGAGTTCCTAGGGTTTGCTACCGGTCGATTAGATAAAGTTCCTTTAGGCTTTTCACTTAGGGAACCGGCTAACTGACTCATTTGGACCTCTCACCTTGATATGACTTGTCCTGTGTTTTGCATGAAAGATGCAAGAATCTTCTCAAAATCGGTTGAGTTCTTTTTAAAGTGGGGACCTTGGGGAACTTGGTTGGTAAATATTTGTTAATAATTGAAAAAATTGGGCTGATGGTTGTAGGGTGGGAATTGTTTATTTTGACTCCATGAGAAATTCTGATGTTTCCTCCAGCCAAACTGTAAGTTGGAGCGTAGGGATTGTTGGCGGGCCTTGTGAAGGCTGCATTCATATTTTTGGGTAATATTTGATGAGCTAAAAAGACATGACATTTCTCGAACACATGCTTCATGTCTTGACAGTAAGTATAGCCCGCCGAAGGTGTTGAACTGACTTGGTTCATCGAAACTGGCTCTTTAGTTTCTAGAGCTTCTAGTCTTCGCATCACAGTAGCTAGTTTAGTTTCGGTAGCTATTTTTGCCTCAATGGAATAGACACCTCCTTTAGAAAAGCTAGGGTCGTTAGTCCTAAATTTTTCCGGAGTTGGTTCCCATTGGATGGTCTAATCAGCCAAATCTTCATATAATAACCATCCTTCGTCTTCATTTTTTTTGAAAAATCCTCCTTGGCACATGAATTCTAATAGGATTTTCGTTTGATATTCTAATCCATCATAAAGAACTTGGCAAAGTCGTCATTTCTGTATCTCATGTGAGGGCATTGGACAAGGAGGTCCTTAAAGCGTTCGAAATACTTCCAAAAAGGTTCATTAGCTGTTTATTTAAACTGCAAGATGCTTTTCCTAATTTGCGCAGTCCTGTGAACGGGATAGAACTTCTTCAAAAAGGCCTTGACGAAATTATCCCATGATGATATGGAACCGGCTTCTAAACTATAGAGCCATTTCTTTGCTAAGTCTTTCAAAGAGAATAGGACAAAACGTAACTTAACGGCGTCTACTCCTAGGTTGGGTATTTTCATCATTAAACACACTTCCTCAAATTTCTTTATGAAAAAGTATGTATCTTCGGATTCAAATCCATGAAACTTGGGAAGAGTGTTGATGTATTGTGGTTCAGCTCAAATTGGTTGTCTCCTACATTGGGGAGCTGAATACAAGATGGAAGAAAGGTCCTAATAGGATAGAACCTATCTTGTAGTGATGGTGGTTGTGCCATGTGTAGATCGGGTTTTTGTTCGGGTGGTGAACTATTCCTAATTAGTTTAGATGTGACTAGGTCTCTCGACCAAGCTGACATGCACAGTTAAACAAGCAAGTTCATCCCATCAATCAAGAAAAAAAGTAAAATCAAAAATCAAAAATCCTAATCTAGGGTAAGCCTGGACCTAGACGACTCCTAACTTTAGACTATCTTTAGGAGGTATATTGCCGACCTTAACCACAAGTTAATTGGCCAGGTAGGTGGTAAGATTGGTGGGAGGTATCCGTCAAAGACGGGCCTAATTATGCAAACCACCAACCTTCGGGGTTTCGCCCCTTAATCCCATGCCTTAGACACCGATTTAGTAAGAGTTAATTTCGAACAACTTCCTCCTTCAGCCAATCTCTTAATGAGTCTGAGTCAACCTAAGGCCAACGTCTAGTCAATTTTTATTTTAGGGTTAAGGTTGTGAGTGCAATAGAGATGATTTGTGGGCCAAGGAAGGATAATGACATTCCCACTTTATCTTTTTTATGGGTTTTACCCTTAAAATGATTTAGTGCACATATAAAGCAATAGGCAAGAATTCACTCAAAAGCAGTAAATCAGCAAAGGGTACTTCCTAATCTATATGCAATGCGAACGTACCTTGTCACTTGCACTCTTCAGCAAAAATTAAGAAATTTAAATAGACACGTGCCTATGATACAAGAGTCTAAATTTTTTAATTAGTCAACTAATAGGTTACTGTTAATTAATTAGCAGTGTGCAGGGTGATCACAGAGAAATATTATCAACTGCATAGAATAGTACTTGCAATTTGCAGCAAACTTACAAAATTTGAAGCACAATTACGCTGCAATAAATTTTCTTGTTAGCAGATTCTGCAAAAGAAACAAAAAATAAATAATTAGTTTTAGAAAATATCGTATCGTTCCCTCCCCAGCAATGGCGCCAAAATTTTGATTGAGACATGAAATTTTTGAAATTAAAATAAAGAAAGAGTTAGGGCTAGAAAGTTCTTAGTCTCGTCTCAATGTAAACGCGTAGAAAGGGCTAGATGGGTCAATCCACAAGGAAGGATGCGATGGAAGCTTTTCGGAACAAATTCTCTAATAATTAGCTTGTAAAAAGAAAGAATTATGATTGTAAGCAAATATTTTAAATAGAAAGAACAAGCATAGCAACTAATCATTTACCACAATCAAATACTAGTCTATCAAGAATAAATATCATGTTGAACCTATAAAGATTAACCCTAGATTGTTGCTTCAAATCTAAGAAAGAAAAGTAAGAAAGAGATTAAACCCTGTTTACAGTACACTAGATAAAGCTAAGCATTAGTTTATCAAAGTCCCAAAGTATAGTTTAAGAAAAGTAGTTTTAACTTAACGTTAAACCATAAACCAAGAATAATTATTAAATAGTATACCCTAAACCTAGTTTAACTCTTATCATGGCTAATCTTCAAGAACTGTTTACTTACCCTAGGGTTTTTAACATGCATAGAGTTTAATCAATTTATATTCATAGATCTAGGTTTTAGTTGGTGGAGAGATTAGCAAGCTACTAAGAAATTAGTTACACATAATTATGGTGGAATTTAGCATGGTGTATTTAAAGATTGCATAAAAGAGATGAAACTGGAATAAAAGAGATATTGATTGAGGCTAAACCTGCACACAAATTACAGAATATTAGATTTAAGAATAAAAAATGTGCAAGTGCTCAATTCTTCCGCTATAGCAAGTGGCTATGCGGGTCGTGATCCATAAGGAGGGTTTGCGATGGAAGCGTTACAGTTCTTTATTGAAATCGTTAAGAAGAAAAGCGAAGATTCTTCTCTGTTTTTAAGTTAAGAAAAGGAAAAAGAATTATGTTAAAATTAGAGAGAAAGTGAAAGATGAAGAAGGTGGAAAAAATCAGAACATAATGAAGCGAATATGTACAAATGAAGTGGAGAAAAAAAGAGTGATTTTGAAGAGATGGTGATTTAATTTACAAAAATGAAAGAAAGAAATAAAAGAGTTACTTACCTTCTTTTCACCAAAAGCTTACCTTGAGTTTTTAGCTTCGATGTTACCTTGAATTGGAGGCAAGCAGCGCATAGCCCATAAGAGTCGAATGTTGGTCTCTTCCACATTACATCATCAAGATACGCAAGCATGAAATGATACAGAGAGACTCACAATTCCATCGTCATGAGCTATCGGTGGCACTCGCAAAGGCAAGGCTCTTTCGATGCTTTTAGACTCACTTGGAAGACAGTTGTACCAAAAAGAAAGGTAAAATATAAAAAAGAAGAAGACTAAAAAGAAGTACATACACAAAAAGAACATCGATTTGATTTCATTACAATCAAAGAAAAGAAATAAGTCTTACACCGGTGTCACTCCAGCTCTAGCTTCCGTCTTGTTCTTCGATGAAAGTCGATCTCCTCTGAATTACATAAATGAAAACTAAAATTACATGAAAAGAAAGACTAAAAACCTAAACTAAGAAATGAAAACTAGGCTAAATTCCTATCTCTGCATGGTCGTCCTTTTGCCTTTGAGTGAAGGTATTTATAGGAGAAATGGAGAGGGTAGAGGAGTGTGAAGATAAGTAAATCTAGCATTTTTGAACTCCCTTATCTTCAAACTTGATTTGAGGTGGATATTCAGTTCTGATCTGCAGTTTGTTGGCATATTGATTGCTGAATATCACTTATCAAATAACAGAATTAGAGATAATGATCAACATAAGAGTTGTAGCTCTGTAAGTCTTCTTTCTGGATCATCTTGAATCATCAGAATTGAGATTCTGTAGCAAAAGTTATGATTCGAATACTAAAATGTATCCAGTCAGAATCTGAATCAAACTTGCTTCATCTCATCCCTTGATCTTTGCTTTAACCGATCGATTCTGAGAGGATTCTTCTCAACTAGTTTTCAACCTCTTGATTTTTTCCTGATTTAGTGAGTGTGAATTAATTTTGATTTAATTCAAAATTTGGTGGGCTTTGGGCTCATTTCTCTTCATCTCCTTAAAGAATGGGCCTGCAAATAAATTAAGCAATTAATTAAGACAATGCAAAGTTTTATTCTAAAATAGGTATGAAAATATGATATTAAATATGCAACATTAGTGACCAATCAGATATAAATTAAAATAGTAAAGAGATTGAAAAAGAATAATGACCTTTTATTGAATCTGTCACCAACTCAGTACAAAGCCTTCTCCTTTTTCAACTCTTTTTCAAAGTAAAAAAAAAAAATACAAGTAAATTTAGAAAGAAAGAGGATCTAAAGGAAAGCCTAGACTTGAGCTTCTGAGATCTGCCCTTCCTCTGTTGCTCTGCAGGGGTATTTATAAGAGAAAATCAGAGGGATAGGAAGCGTATGAAGATAGGGGGAGCTGAATATTTCTGAATTTGAATTCTCCCATTATCTCCAAACTTGATTTGTAAAAATTCAATTCTGATCTGCAGCTTGTTATCATGTTGATTGCTAAATATGACTTATCTAATGATAGAATTGTAAAGTGTGATTAACGTAAGAGTTGTAACCCTTTAAGTCTGCTTTATGGATCATCTTGAATCATCAAATTTGAATTTCGATAGAGAAAGTTATGGTTAAAATACTAAAGAGTGTTCAATCTAAATCCGAATTAAATTCAGATTTTCTCTCCTTGATCTTCATCTTGTGGTGACAAGCAATCAGGTTCAAATAGAAGTCCACCTCTATCTTTACTTAGGATTAGGATCCATCTTGTTCTATCCTTCTCCTCCTTTAGATAAATCCAAATTTAAATGGGATAAAAAAGATGTTTCCTTTATCTTTCCTAATTACTCTTTATTTTCATATTTCTTGTGAGTTTTGGCTTCTTTTGAGCTTTCTCTGAGCTTTCTTGGATCTTAGAGGTATGCACATTACTAAATAATAAATAAATTAAATAGTAATATTTTATAAAAATTAAGTATGAAAATGTGAATGAAAATATGCATTTTTGATGACCAATCAATTACATTACAATCTTGCTGATGGTATGTCCAACTTCATCTAAGCTTGTAGACCTAACTTATGTTCTATAGGGATCCGATGATCTGATTTTTTTGTGTGTAAGCCAAACTCTACACTTCAAGTCATTTACAATGTAGAACATAAGACATATGTATATAATACAATCATTTGCCCATGCATATTATCATAAAATGAAAATAAAATTATTAAAATAAATCATATATTGAGTTCTAATACAAAAAAGCTAAGACTTTTAGTACATATCCAACACTATCAATATCTGACCCCTCATCACTATAACTTGTACCATGGAAGAGCTCGCCAGGGAGGAAATAAATGTCGTACCTTCTATGGGAGGAGAAGGTTTGCTAGCTCATTCAAATCAAACTGGAAATGCAAAATTATTCTTTGTTATGTATGGCGTATTATATGCAGGACGAGTGCAAGCTCATGATCCTTTTATTTACAGGATTGAGCTGGAATGTAACAAATGTTGGATGCTAAACAGGAGCAGAACTAGAACATATATCAATCAATAAAAAATCACAGCTACATCTTAGACTCCCCTTTTTCGATTATGATATTTTAGTCATTGGTAGAGAACAATTTACATTTTGAAGTTGGGAGCCAGAGCTTACATGGGAATCCATATATAGTAATTACATGTGCTCTGATAAAATTGTGCAAGCTCTATGTTGGCTAGTGAAATTTATAGATATTTTATTTTTTTGACACTAACAAATTATCACACAAATCTATATCATGTAGTCTAAGTCTCGTTATTTTTACAGTTGTGACTTGTGTGCACTTACTTGATACTGATTAAGCCTTGACCCGAGGTATCAAATGACACTTTTGTCTGTGTTCTCTTCCATTGTTTACCTTTTCCAGTTAACTTTTTGTAGTAGAGAAAAAAAATCAGGTTACTGTTCAATTCTAAAAGAAAAAAATCTCAGCTGATTCTTGCGCATGGATAAAAACTGCATATAGTTTTGAAGATCTGGAGGGTGTTTTTATAAAATAGACAAATGAATTAAAATTTATCACT
This sequence comes from Agave tequilana, assembly GCA_038442645.1. Lineage (NCBI taxonomy): Eukaryota > Viridiplantae > Streptophyta > Magnoliopsida > Asparagales > Asparagaceae > Agave > Agave tequilana. The sequence continues at coordinate 53,563 of JAVJIF010018945.1, forward strand.
CCATTTACACGTAAAAGTTGACAAGGCTCCACTGAGTCCCGTGATTGACTCAGTGAGCCGTTAAATGACAAAGACTTGGTTCTATTAAAAAAATCTGGATCCTCTTATTTGCGTTAAAATCAGAGGTTAGTCTAAGTTGACAAATGACAGATTTTGATAGCTATAAAAGTTATACAATTATTATATCAAATATGTACCAATGGTAAATGTGAAGAATCTCAACAAAATCGAAACGGGTGGTCTTATGTCACTGCCCAGGGGGCTTGATTGATTTGTTTACACATGGCCTTTTTTGGGAAAACCAATTACAAAGCCAAGCCTTGACACAGGATGGAGTTAGGGGCTGTGACGGTACAGATTCAGTTAATGTGTGTGAGTCACACAGAAATATAATAAGAAAATCATCACGTGCTGACACGTGTATTGATTCTCATATAATATGTTATGTGTGTAGGCCTCACGCACATATTATAAGAGATTATAAAAGATCCAATCCACATGTCAACGCGTAATTAGTTCGTGATTGGTCCTCTTATTATATGTGTGTGGCTCACACACATAAGCCAAACCTCTAACTGTAGTGCCCCTCTTTTCTCTGCTTTTCTTTCCTTCTTTTATCAGTTTTTCTCAAACCAAACAAGCTCGTTAACTTATAAAATAATGTCGGGTTTCTTTTGTGAAACACAAAAGAAAAACAATTACCAAATTGTTCTCAATCAAGCAATTCGAGATTGTTCCCAATAAGAATCAATTCCAAGGGGGGAAACCAAGCTCCAGAGCAAAACATGAGGTTTTAGAGTTATGAAAGTGATGGTTTTCTATTTTTGAATCCGAGGAACCAAACGGGAAAACGTTTCCAAATAGTAAGTCACGTGAAGTTACTATTTGGGTCCAAGGAGCCAAATAGTAGGTTCACATCACTGACAATTTTCTCGTTTTTGACTTTACGGTCGGAAAGCGAAAGCGTCACTTCCCTCGTGACGCACTCAGTGACCCAACAATTTGGACTCAATCTTCTATATAAATCACCGGCTCTAATAACACTTGAGCCAGCACTCACAAGTGAGAGAGAGAGAGAGAGACGATGAGCAGTGGAGAAGGGAAGGTGGGTGTGTGTGACGGGTGCATCAGGGTACATTGCATCATGGCTGGTGAAGCTCCTCCTTCATCAGGGCTACACTGTGAAGGCCACTGTCAGAGACCCTGGTATCATCTTTTTCCTCTTTAATTCTCCTCCTCTAATTCATTGTTTTCCTTTTTCTTTTTTCATCATAAAAATTGAGTCTTTAATTGCTCTGACTGATGTGTTAAATTTGTTTGTTTGGCCCTTATCAGAAACATTGATTAAATTAGGGGTTGGATGGCAGATGGGAAGTTGCGAACTAATACCCCTCAATTTAATCGAATTATTTATTTACACAAATCCAATCACGGGTTTCGTGTTCTACATAGGCATCACTTCTAGTTAGGCTCGAAATAAGCTTCCAAAATTCCATTTGCCAGATTTTGAATTGAGATGAAGCTATTATCTAAAAATAGTAAAAGATTTTTTCCCCTTTGTTTTGAAAGGTTTAACCCCAAATCTCTGTAGTCAGGATTTATTTGTTTCATTATATGTGCATGTAAATTGTGTACATTAAGTCTCTAGTCATCAGTTTCGAGATTGGTTATGAACTGCTTTCATGGTTACATGTTCTTGCGTCATTTGCAAGGTTTGCATTTTCAGAACTAGATTATATGTTTTTTTCGTGATAGATCAATTTTCATTTGAGTATCCAGTAGTTACCATGCATGTCAGTTCACAAATCTTTTGCAACATACTAACATTGTTTTCATGAATGTGGGTTAGCCTGTCAGTGACACTCCTCCCTCTTAAGAGGGAGGTTCCTGGTTCAATTCCTGCAATTGTCCGCGCGTTGGGTAATTAGTGAAATGTGTGTGAGTTTTTACCTTTCAGAAAAAATAAAAAAGTATTAAATTGTTTTTTTTAGGATGACAATATACTTTTAAAGGGTCATCATGGAAAAGGACTTGATGACTACAACTCGAGTTTAAGCCTTCTCAATTCTATCCTGTAGCCTTCTCAATTCTTAGACTATGCGAACCTTATTGGCTTATTCTAGCCAATTTATTCTCCAAAAAGGCAGGATGTCAACATAATCCTTTTATTTTGAGCTTACTAATTTTTTTCTTGTTGTTCAAATTTCATGTTTTTAATAAGTACTGCTTCTTGCTTCCATCCTATAGCCTTCTCAATTCTTAGAAAATGTGAACCTTTGTCTTATTTTAGCCATTTTTATTCTCTAAAAGGCAGTATGTCAACATAATCCTTTTATTTTTGAGCTTATCAAATGTTTTTTCTAGTTCTTCAAACTTCCAAGGTTTTAATAAGATATTGCTTCTTGCTTCCATCCTAATAGCCTTCTCGATTCTTAGACTATGCGAACCTTATTGGCTTATTCTAGCCAATTTTATTCTTCAAAAAGGGAGGAGGATGTCAACAAAATCCTTTTATTTTTGAGCTTACCAATTTTTTTCTATTTGTTCAAACTTCATGTTTTTAATAAGATACTGTTTCTTGCTTCCATTTTATAGTCTTCTCAATTCTTAAACAGTCTGAACCTTATTGGCTTATTCTGGCCAATTTTATTCTCAAAAAAAGCTGGAATGCAATAAAATCCTTTTATTTTTTAGCTTACCTATTTTTTTTCTAGTTGTTTAAACTTCATGTTTTTAATAAGATACTACTTCTTGCTTCCATCCTGTAGAAATTGAGAATAGTTTTGAAACATTTGTTTCGGTTAATTTTTATTTATGGGAAAAAGCCGAAATATCTGTATATAATCTTAACCACAACTATTTCTAGCATAAAGGAAACTACGTAAAATTATTAAAACTATTTTTAGCGTGTCGCGATACTCATGAGTCATGACAAGTAAATGATACTACGTCTTCACAAATCTACCTTTGTAACTGATGCTTAGTTTTGTTACATATGCTAGAGCCTGACATAAATCGAGTTGACTTTTAATAAAAGGTTAAAAAGATTGAATAGGTCTCTAATATATTGCCTTTTAGCTTTTACAAACACCTTTGGTTGTCATGAGCTTTACCGGTGTGCTCCAAATCTTCATAATGGTAACAATAAAAGAAATCTGGATTTCTATAACCTTTCTTCTTTTCAGATGGAATTCTTATATTGTCAACTCTATACAGACATCTTTTTAACACTATCATTAAACATTGTTGAAATTGAGAAAAGGAAGTTGGTTAATTTAATGTATTTTCTTCTCTGATAGTCTAACATTGATGCTTGTGTTGTCATGCTGCCACTGGAACATTTTCCCTTAGAACATATTACGCATGTGTCCTGGAGTTTTTGCATTCAATGAGTCATGCAGTAATTGGTTTTACAGTCTTCTTAATATATGAGCCTGTATTATCTGATTCAGGTGATCCAAAGAAAACGGAACACTTGCGCGCACTTGATGGAGCCAACGAAAGATTACACTTGTTTAAGGCAAACTTATTGGAAGAGGGCTCCTTTGATCCTGTGGTTGAGGGGTGTGACGGTGTCTTTCATACTGCATCTCCATTCTATCATGCAGTCACCGACCCACAGGTTCATATCAGATCTTTGTCAAGCCATAGTATCAGTTCCTTGATTCTTTTTTTTTGCTTGATTGGCTTATTTCAACCTTCTAGGCTTATTTCCTGATAACATTCTCTTGCATAAATAAATTAGAATTGTCATGTTTTTTACTGCTCTTTTCCCATTTCATCAACATCATGTTATTGGCTCCTAAATTTGTATGTCGCTGGCGGATGTCTGAAACTAAATCTAAATTCCCGACTACTTGGCAGTAGTTCAATATATATACTTCCTATGTGTCATTTATGAATTATGATTGACACATACATTACACGGATTATGGAATTCTAGTAGTATATACCTATGAGTAAACCTTGTATCCTATGTATTCTGTCTTGAGATCTGCTGAGGAATAACCTTCTCATGATCAATTTTGAAAGTGAAAGTTAAAATATGTTCATCGGTAAATGATAATATAACTAATTATATTTGTCTGCTATGGAAATTTATGTTTCAAGCAGTCTAGTTCTCACTACAATTTTTGAGCTGTAATGAGAACTATGATGCCTATGTTTTTTGGTAGACTTAGCGTCTCTTTGTTCTCTAATGCTGTAATGGCAGTCCAAGTTCTAAAAGAGTTTCAAAGATTTATAATTTGGTTTCTGCTTCAGAGATTCAGTTAGGTCTATAATATCCTATCAAATATTCGTTACATCCAACAATAGATTGAGTCTAATTATCATGAGTGATAATTATTCTAGTTAGATAGTACATTAGTCTATTGTTGAGATGAAGTATCTACCCATATTTCAACTAACATTTAAGACTTTATTCACAGTGTTTGAATTTATACTAATATTATTAGAGACATTTACGAAAAATATACATCCCATTAAAATACTTTAAGATTTCATGCATGCCATTTTCTACCAAATATTCCCTTCTTTTTCTTGCAAATTGCAGGGCCGATTCAATCATTGGCATCAACATTTGCTAAAAGGGGTTACATCGTTGCCATTGTTTGCTCTCATTTTTTCTCTGTCTCCCTTTTAAAAATAGATTCTCTGTCCTTTCTTTCAATTTGGAGCTTGCGCTTTCTTTCTTTAACGAAATAATATGCATAATTCTGCATGGTTTGCAAGCTGTGGTAGATATGTGTGAAGATTAATTTTAGGCTCTTGATTCCTAAGAAAGTGAGGATAAGGAAAGCAATTGCTTAAGCTTGATCGCCTTTGAATGAAAGAAGTGAAAGAAAATAAAGGAAATCTAACCTCATTAGTTTTCTCTTTCTAAGTTTTCTGTTACAATGAAACAAAAAGAAGAGAACCACATTTCTAATTTTTTTTTTCTCTTCTTTAATTTCTATTCTTCTCATGAAGCCTAAGAGAGACATGAATTTGTAGTGCCATTTTGCTTTCAGTTATTTCAGTTAAGGAAAGAAAAGAACAAACTATCGAAATATTACACCATTTAGTTCTTTTTTGTGACATGGTGATGGATGCAATTCCCTACACAAATGTGCATGGGTATAAAGGTGCTAACTGAGGGAGAAAAGTTGCGTCAATAATTTATCATACATTTTATTCAAATGGCAAATAAGACAATTTTTTTAAACTTTTTACATTTTAGTTTTAAATGTTGAAACTGAAAAGAAAAGGACTAACCACCCAAATTGCTGAAGCTAAAACTTTGAACGAGAGACCAATATCGAACCTTGAACTAAGAGGATCAAGTTTCCAAACCTTGTAGAAGCTGAACTTCTTTAGTTTGATAATAGGAAACATATTGCATGAACTAGAGCATTGAATATCCTGTGTGGTGCAATGATGTAATTGTTGCATCAAAGCTCTTAATTAAGTCTTGTACTGTAAGCAATAGCCAAGGAAGAACAGGTGGCCTTGTGACATCCCAATGCCTCGTTGACTAGCCACCTGCCACTTGAGAAGATGAGAAAGAAATGGGAAAGGGATAGGGGAAAAGAAGGAGGTTTAGGAAGATAAGATGGTTCAACTCTTACATATCCCCCCCAACCACCACCAAAAAAAAAAAAAGAAAAAAAAGAAAAAAAAATGATGGTTACTCCAACCCACCAAATGGAAAATGGAAGTTTTCCTAAGTTATTGTTAAAATTGTTAGGTTGCAGTGCAGTACATGTTCATTTGTGATCCATTTTTCTTTATTTAGGGCTCATCAAAGAAAATTGTACTACTGTCCTTGTGCTTGAGCATCGGCCACTTCTAAGCACCTTGGAAAAGAGACTAAAAAATAAGAGAGTGAATGCACGTATTTTGGCAACTGAGTATGTATGTGTTGTTTTTTCCTGTTTCGTTTTGGTTGAGCGGGGTTTTCTTTTGTTGTGTTGGGGGGCCGGGGGGGGGTGTTGTTTTCTTGTGGGCCTTGTTCTGTTATGATAATGTAATTGGTTTCCATTCTGTTTCTTTCACCGTAAATTGGTCAGGTTGGACTAGCTTAGGTTATTTTATGAGAATATGGTGTGCTTGTTTAGTGTCACTTTTCGTAACTCTTTCTCTCATTTGTGTTTTTCTTTACTCTGACTTCAAGTGGTAGTGGAGGTTATTGCAGTACATCAGTGATGGAGATTGATAAACCAAAGTTTGAAATATCGCTCGATACTATATTTAGTCCTGATACTCATTCTATCAATATGACCCATATAACTGAAAAGATACCCAATATTGTTGATACGGTGAGACGAAATAACTAATAAACGGTCAATATTGCCGATTCTGATACCAATATCCTACAGCTAATACGATACGGAGATTTCAAACCA